>JAMXBB010000004.1:56567590-56870957 GCA_024138015.1 Lumnitzera littorea | reverse complement strand
TATATATATATATATATATACCTCACATGTACAACTATATATATATGTCAATATTTATTTTGTAAAAATATTACTAAATACATATTATGTATAGTCTCATTACATACATATACATACCACATATTATACTTATATACGTACATGTCTACATACATATCTTTATACATACATATATATCTTAATTTAATTACTTATGCATACACACATGTATTGGTAATGAAATATTTACTAAAATACAATACAAATACTACATATATACATGTACATACCATATGCTAGACACATATACTACTAAAATACTTTTACTTACCTATTATTTTTAAATTTTTCTTCTTCTTCCTTTCTTCTTATTCTTCTCCTTACTCTTCACGGTTTTGTTTTGGACTTCTACTTTACTTTTCTTTTCTTTTGTTTTTCACTTTGTATTTTCAGTTTTGTAAATTTCCAGGATTTTAGGGTGTAAATGCTGCTAATTTTGCAGCATATAATATAAAAAAATAGAGAGGCTTATCCTCTTCATTTAGGTATTAATTAGAATTAGATATTTACATTATTCTTTTATCCTTTCTCTCTTAAATTGTGACACATGTACATCTCTTTTATGCACATGGGCTGCTGAATTTTTTTGCAGCTGTAATTTACGTATAAGGTAAGGAAAATAGGAGAAAAGAAGAAAAGAAAGGAAAAGAGAAAAAGAAGGAAAGAAAAAGCAAGAAAATGGAAATTAAAAATAATTATATGTAATTTTTCTAAACTTAAAAATCATAAAAATAACCATCATAAATTAATTTTCGAATTTTTGTGAAAATTTATCAATTTAATTGGTACCCGTTACAGTTATAATTTTTACAAGTTATTATAGCGATTTCGTTAAAATTTTACGCGATTACGCAATTTAGTCAATAATTGCAATCGACTATAATTACATCACTATTGAGTGATATTTAATTATTTTATAGGCTTAAAGTTATAGTTTTAGAGTTTCGATCAAGTTCGGGTTCGATTTTGAGTATTTACGCACATATCGGATTTAGGGTTTTTTGTACTCGATTTAAGCTTTGATAGATTTTTCTATAGTTTTTATTACTTATAATACATTCAAATTTATAATTTATTAAATTTTTATCTTGCTCAGCTTTAATGACATATCAAGTCATCTACAGTATTAGGGTTCAATTCTACTCTTAAATAACTAAATTTACGGGGTTTACATTACTAATCAATTAGACATCAACAAACGAGTAAATTAACTCTATATTACTAAGTTAATACTCCTTTATTTGATTTCATACACCTTTAAAAGTTAATTATTTGATATGAATTACTATTATATGCTTACATGCAAATTACTAATCAATCAGTTATTGACAAATTAGTAAATTAACCTATTGATAAGAGATAGCAAATGCTTAACAAACTCTTGTAAACCCACAAATTTCCTAAAAAGGGGGTTGGAAGCAAATAAGATTTCCCAAAAGATATCTTTAGTATTGGCAAAATAACTAACCCTAAATCTAAGAGACTATGCTTTAAAAAAATAAATAAATAAATAAACCTCTAACTCTAAAAACTTTATATGACAGTCTTGAACTTAGTTTGACCCTTATACTTAAAAGCCCTAAAATCCTATACTTCCAAGATCAACATAATCTAACGAAACTAAGCCTAGACCTTAATGTGAAGGAGATTAATAGTTGAAGCCCATGAGAGTTCCTTGAAACCAATAAGGGGTAAACAAAGCTGAAAATGAATATTGATACAAACAAACCTAACATTGAATTTGAAACCCTAAAACAAACCTCTACATCAACCTTTAAACCCTAAAACCTTAATTAGAACCCTCATACATGCAAATCCTTAAAATGATTGTAAAATCCCAATCTAGTCTTGAAAACCCTAATCCAGCTATTGAACTCTAATTAAATTGTAAAACTATACGTTAATCATAGACTAATCACTTGATTACCCAAAAACCCCAATCTACCATCTAAACAACAGTAATTAATCCCAATTCCTTAAACTAATTAGACAAGATGACGTAATGGGCTTAATAACTTAATTTGACACATTAAGCCCTAACTGCACCTACTTAGCGTCAAGTGTACAATAATTAAGATTAAGAAACTTAATTATACCTCAATTCGCTAATTAGGTTTTATATCATAATTAACTAAAAGTTAAGAGCGATTACTCATATGAAACTAAAGTAATTATATGAAAATATCTCCTCAATAATGCTAACTTTATACTTAAGGAGACAATATGAACCCCATGAAATTTCAGATCCAAACTTAGAGTTAGATACATAAGTCAATAGGTAATCCTTAAAACTGCTCAAGATATAATGATAAAAACTTTAGATGAAATGAGTGAACCATAAATAATAAACCACAAATCTTAAATAATAAATCAAAAAACTCTAAAGAGATTAAAATTGTAAAACTCTAATTGTATACGTAAAACTCTAAAAACCCTAATAAGTAGAAAACTCTAAAACAATTGGAAAATATCAATGACTAACTAATACCCTAATTGGAAGTTCAAAACCTTAATTCAACTAATAAACCCTAGGTATATTTCTAAATTATTTAATTATTCTAAGTAATCACTCTAATCACTCAAAAACCCTAAGTCACCAATCTCGTACGTAGTCCAAAACCCCTAATGGTCTTGAATACTAAAAGACTCTAACAAATAAAAAAAAAAAGTAATATAGATCAATTAACTTAATTAAAGTGATAACATATGGCAAGACCCTAATTAGGCCTAAATTACTTAATTAAGTATAATTGCAATTAATTAACCTAATTGCTCTTTAATCTATTTACCAACCCTAGTCTTCTTAATTATAAAATGGATAAGATCAATTAGAGAGATCATACAAAAGGGTTAGTTGGCAATTAGGAAATTTTGGAGGTAAATTCTTACCTTATTTTGCAAAAATCATAAAAGCAAGTGATCCTAACTTGAAGATAGTACTTGGTAACCAAAAGAAGAAAGGATTTGTCCCCCTTACCATACCTTCATGATTCACCATGTCTCCCTACTAAAACCTTCATTTAGCTTCATTCTTCACCATTAAAAAACCTTAAGAAATGCTCTCTAGAAACTTAAATAAAAACCAAAGGAAAAATGGAATAAAATGAAAAGGAGTTGTCGAATGCCCCTATCCATCTAACCACCTTTTGTCATTACAGCTACCTTAACATGCCACCAAATCACAAATGGCCACCACCATGTGAACCACTACATCCCATAGTTTCTCGTTAATAAACACTTTCCCTCAAAGGATCATGTTTCAACTTCATTTTTTGGTGGAAAAGTTGAAGCTCATGTAAATTAGCCTAAAGTAAAACTCAAATAACTTGAGTTTCCTATTTACACTAGTTATACCCATGATATCTTGGGAGTTTAAGATTAAAAAAACTATGTAAACATATATATATATATATATATTTTAGTGGCAAACCCTATTTGTAAGGCCAAATTTTATTAATATAAAATAGAGTACAAAGGTAGAGGGGGACATAAACCTAACCTCTAGATAAACAAGTACATGTAACCTACATGCAACAAAATTAAACAAGGGAGTACTACTCCCCTTACAAAAACCTAACCTCTAGATAAACAAGCACATGTAACCTGCATGCAACAAAATTAAACAAGGGAGTGCTACTCCCCTTACAAGATAGTATGCTCGCAGCAAACCGCAAACTAAAACTGAGAGACCCTCCCAAGACAAAAACTAGTCTAATAAAAAAATAGAAGATATAAGACAAAACCAAAAGGTGAAAGACTAACTAGAAACTATCTTAGGGAAAGCCATCCACATCATATCCAGCCACAATATTCTCTTTAGGTCGACTACCAATTGTGAAGATCCATGATGAAGAAATCTTTCTGTATATCTCGAGCTCGTTTGTCTAACCAGTCAACTACATTGTTCTTTTCTCTCAAAACGTGGTTAACTTAGTTGTATATTTCTGCTAAAAGTCTTTTCACCCAAGAGATGTCATTCCAAACATCCCACCTTGTTCTACTGTTGCTAACCATCTTGATACCACAAAAGAATCTGTTTATATGCATACCTTGGTAACATTAAACTGTCTACAATGATCAAGACCTTTAACTAGGGTTTTTAACTCAACAACTTCAATTGTTTTGTTATTCTCCTTGAACCCAAAGCCCTAGATAAGCTTGCCACTAGAATCCCTAAGAATTACTATGTAAACATGTTTTAATCATGTAAATGACATTTTAGAGCCATATAATCACACATTCAATCATGTACTTAACTAGTTTGTTACTTGCATTATAGAAGTATAGGAAATAGTTATATATAGATAACTTGAAAAGAAGTTGAGAAAACTCCATGAAACCATAAGTACCATGCATGCCACCCCTACCTTAGCGTGTTTCTCCATCTTATTTTGAAGTTTCACAATAATCTCTAATCAAATGTAGTGTAATGTGTGACTTAGCTAAGATATAGGTGCATTAAGGTGCAATTTTCATGAAGTTAAGATAAACCACCCTAATAAATTCCTTGACCGCCACTTATAGGAGGCGTAATGAGTTATAACTTTTCATTTACAATCTTCACAATATGATTAATTAGTGTTAAGTAAGATTTATGACTGAATTAACAATGTTTAGTACGCTAACATTGACTCAAAAGCCTACATAGGCTTAAATTGTGATTTAGGCTTTAGGAACTTTTAGAGGATGAACAAATAATATATACCAGATCTGAAACCCTATTAAAAGTGGAGTATCTTATGGGATTTTGGTGGTTGAGGCCTAAAAGAACAAGTCAAGTTAGGAAGTGTTGGCGTTAAGGGTCTAAATTGGTTTAGTTAGTGATTAAGGCCTTAAAAATAATATTAGAAGCCCTATGAATAAGTCCAAATCTGGACTTTAGGAGAAAATAGACTTATCCTAAGGCTTTTAGTTGGCTTAAACCCCAAAACAAATGGAATTAGGTATAAGGCCTTAAAAAGTGCAAACCCCCCCCATGACGCAGGGGTCCCCTCTTCTTAAAAGACTAAAAACAAGGCCCACTAACTATGGAGTAGATTGGATCCCTAAGTTAATGAACTTATATAATAATATATTAAATGCCATTAAGTCTAAATACCCATTAAAACCATCCCCTATAAGCCCCTTAGTAAAGTAAGGCTTAAAACTAGCAAAAAGGTTTCATTTAAGCCCACAATAATAAAAAAATTAAAGCCCAATTAAAAAAATTTAAGCAATAAACTAAAGATTTATCTTAAAACACTTAAATAAAAGCAAAAGTGTAAGGCCCAATACCTAAAATTAAGCCTAAAGCCCAAAACTATACCTAAATCCTAAAGTAATCAAACTAAAACCTTTGACCAACAAAATTATTTAACCAAGACTAAAAACTTTCAAGCCTAAACACCTTAAAAGGATTTCACCAAATGAAAGAACACTCAAAAAAGATAAAAATTGACTATAAGAATGAAAAATTTTTGAGTTAAAATGAGAAAGTTATGACCAAAAATACATAATAAGAAAAAATAAGGAATTAGCACTGCTAGTGAATAGATTAAGTTTAAGATGAGTCTTATTTTTACTTTAATTATCTTGCTTAGATGATTTACGATACCAAGTTTAAGACTACTAGGATTATTAGACTTAATGACTAAGTGAATATACTGCCTCCTATTTTACTTTGTTTTGTGCTTGTAGTTAGTCTACTATCTAATTATATTTGATAATTGAACTTATTGCATATTAGGGTATATAGGAACTTGTTTGTGCTTACTTTAGTTGACTCTTGCACAACACCCTAACATATTTTGAACACTTTTGTTTGTTGTATTAGAACTTATGGTATTAGAGTGTCTAAAATATATTTGCTTAGTCATCTTATGAATTTGGATTAATAAATATATGACATTTAATTAAATCAGACATGCATTGCATCCTATTGCATAAGTTAAAGGGTGTCAGTACTATGCAATAGAGTGGAGATCATACATCTATGGATCTAACTGTTATCTTGTTTTCTTGATTTGTTTCACATGGCATAGTTGTATGACATGTTCTTGCCTCGACCTTTGGGAACTAAATGGCTCTAGGGAGTTAACTGAGGACGGTATAGTTGTAGCAAACACCGTATACTGTATGAAGAACCCTTGATTGGTTACCCTTCTAATCATAAACTATTCACATAATATACAAGGCTCTACAACCACTAGCTTCTTAAGAATATATAGATCCATAGGATATCGTCACACAAATATATTTATATAAAATTTGAACTACAAAGTTTACAATAAATAGTAATTTAGTACATCTAGGGCTATATTACTGATAAAACAAAAGTACATAAGTAAAAGTCCATATAATCAGTTCTCTCAACACATTGGATGGCTCACTCTTGCCCAAGTCTCCAAGCTAACTTGTAGCATCTCTCGATCAGTCTCAACAAATAAGCCATCTTGCAACAAAAGTCTAAGGGGGTGTAAACCTAAGCTTAGTGAGCAAAACCCTCAGCTATACCACAAGCAAGTTATAAATACATTATATTCATGCATATGAATGAATGAACAAATAGAATGCTAAACAATACATATAATTAACAAGTCCATATCCATAACGCAAATTTAACGCCCTTCAAAGTCAGGGTTAGAGTATATACGGCACCAATTAGATCCAGGTATTATACTAGAACTTACATTGCTACAGAACTCCACATTCCGTACTTAAATCAAACAAGTCTTTTATCTTCATAAAAACCAAGTTTTAGTATAATTGTGAGTGGGCCCCTACAGTCCATACTCATCCCCAAACGGAGGTCTCTAAACTCAACCCTTAGCTAGGTAGTTAGCGCCTCCAATGCTTAGTATTCCCGCGAACTAGGGTAAGGTTATTTTGTATGAGTGCACCGTACAGAACCAATAAATTTATCATATCAATCCTCGAATGACCTCTTTTTACCTCCGTGTGATGTGACTGCCGGAATTATGTCTATGCAATGCATTTTGATGCATGTACCAATTTCTTCTTATGAGTTGAGTATAGTTAAGTCCATTTATGATGTGACCATCCAATAGTACACACAATCATTATCTATACTACCATGCAACAACAAAGTATTATTTGTACTTAAGGTAAATTCACAACTCAACACATAATAACATACATAAACATTTCCCGACCTCATACAACAATCAATTAATAGTATCATTTAAGTCCTCTATCTGCAATCACATACAAGCATGGAATCATAGGGTAAATACTCACTCGACCATGACGAGTCGCTCTAGTCGTAGTAATCAATTAGGAGATCTTCACCTGCATCGGGATCACCTAATCATTACGATATAATAACGATAGTAAGCAATTGAATTAACTAGTAATTCTAGATATCTATTTAACTAATTCTACTTAGATTACTATCAATTGTTTTATCCGATTAGACTTCATCATTAATCGTACGTAACTTTTTCATCCTATTTCTGATATTTATGAATTTATAATCGTTTTTTATTGTTTTCGAACATACATTCACACGATGATGTCTGTTTTAGACATTAAAACCCGTGTTTTTTAGAGGCTTATGTTATCACTTATGTCATTGCTTATGTTATCATTCGCTTATGCTATTGCTTATGTCATCAATTGATTACATCATTGCTTATATCATTATTTACATCATTATTTAATTATGTCACCGCTTACATCATCATCCATTACATATGTACTCTTATCTATATGTATGCATATACTTTGTATATATGTTATATTTGTACTTATACTTCTAACACACTAGTATGTATACTTATGTACTTATATGTATACTAGTATATATGTATGCATACATATAACATACTAGTATATGTGCATACATACTAGTATATATGTATGCATACACTTTGTATATATGTTATATCTGTACTTATACTTCTAACACACTAGTATGTATACTTATGTACTTATATGTACACTAGTACATATACTCATATACACATACAATGACATACGTATTTTTATATGTATTTTCGTATGCCTAATGTTCTCTCTTAAGAAAGCTTCACAGATTTCAAATTTTTGTATTTTAAGGGTGTATTTAGCAAGGTATATGTATGTATAGTTAGTATATGCCTCATTTTAAGTTATATAGATAAATGATACTTATGTATAAGGGTCTTCATACATATATTTATCAAGTGTACTCTTATATACACATACTTAAGCATATGTACATGTGTTCTTCTTCTAGTTATCTAAGGATTCCTATACTTCTAAGCATAAAAATTGGAACTTTACTCCTTCAACAACATATATGTATATATTATATAAACTTCCTATACTAACCTAACCTATTCATCTAACTACTAAATAAGATGGAACAATACATAATAACATACTTTTTTCTTCTTGAAATATGGATGTAAAGTTTGAAATTTGAGAAAGGGTGAAAGGGAAAGGGGATCATGGTTTTGGTGAGGGAGAAAAGGAATTGTTTTGTGTTGTTTTTGTGCTTTAAAAATGAAAACAAGTGGGGTCCTAAGTGGGGAAGGGAGTGGATGGCAACAAGGAAAAGAAAAGGGGAAAAAATCTAAAAGAAAAAAAAAAGAAATCAATAGAAAGAAAGAGAAGATTCTAATGTGATAATGACACATATGTTGACTTTTCAATATGTTGACTTAGTCAACTTTAACTTGGTCAACCTTTCAAAATTACATGTAATCTAAGTATACATAATGAAGTGATTAAGAAAAATCAGCAAGAAAATTAAGGAAATGAAAGGAAATAAGAAGTTTAGTGAATTGATTAGTAAAAATAGGTAATAAGATCTTCCTTTAGGTATTTATATCCTATATACATCATTTGGTAGGCTACTTAATGTAATTATCATGAAAAGTATCATTTAAGGTATTAATACTTACTACATGTAATATAAGCATCAACTAAACTCGTAACTCTATATAATACTAGCCTATTTATATACTTAGAAGATGAATGTGACCTATGATGCAATATCGTAATTTCTAAGGGATTATCTAAGTATTATATGTATTTATGAATGACTGAAAGTTATCTTTAAACTTTTACCAATGATTCGGTATAATAATAAGGTTATATTATCAATTAAGATTTTAGGGTAAATTATGGTAAATTAGTATTTTTATATTCTTAAAGTTATAGTTTTAGGGTTTTTATCACTTTCAGATGAAATATTTAGTGTTTATAGATGTTTAAGGTATAAAAATTTTATACGTGATTGATTAGTTATTTTAGGGTTTTGACTTTCTCCAGCCTTGTCAACTCTTAAAAATATCTAACACACTCGAGTCTACTTCAAACATTAGGTCGAAAAATTTAGGGGTTTACAAGAGCCCCACTCTCTGCTTAAGGCCTAACTGTGTCTACTATTAAGGGGTGCTTATATTGCTAAGAGAACTCATTTTGGGTATAGATATCTTGGTCCTAATGTGCCTAAATACTTCCTAACCTAAGGGACGATGGGCATAAAACCATGCTTTACACAATTGCCAACAAGCTACGTACGATGTTTGCATTCATATGCTTGTTTAATTAACTTGCTTCTAATTGTTCATCAATAAGATAGGAAAGTTACTCACTAAGCTAAATGTAACTTACCCCCTAATGGTTTTTTTTTTTTTTGTAAGTCTTACAAAGTTGGGGTTGGGCAAAGAATTGAGTAAAAAGTGCTCTACCAAGTTGAGAAAGTAGAAGGATAAGTTTAAAAGAGCAAGTAAGATGGTCAAATTAAACTTTTAAAGTGTTTGAAGGCTTTACAATTGTTGGAATTTAGATAAACTTTCTTATTGTTTGGTAGATAATTTCAACTCTATTGTTTTAGTAGACTATAGATTGTTGGATCACTTATAGCTATATATATATATATATATATATATTTAAGTAGATGTATGTAAAAAGATTGATTATGATGAGAAATTTGCTAAGTAAAGTATTACAACCTTTGACTTTCAAGGCAATCTTTATATCATATATCATAGGTATACATGTGATATAAAAATTTTAGACAATCCTACTAGGCCTTTAGGAGCGTTACAACTTCCTAGAAAATTGGGCATAATTACCAACTACCATTAATATACAAATTAAACTTATTAACTTTCCATTTATTTTAATTTGTAATTGCTATAGCTTATATTAATGTAACAAAAAATGTCAATTAATTTACTAACTTTCCATTTTTTTGGACAATTTTTAACAATAAAAGATTATACCTTTGGATTAATTTGCAAAAGTTGGACAACTTAGATTTATGTTGAAAACTTTTACGTTATAATCTATAAATTCCTTAATTGGCATCCATTTATTTATGTAGGTACCTAACAGCTTATCTGATGAAGCAACTTAGATTTTATTAGCATATGTTTAATATTGGTGGGAAAATAATTGTATGTTTTAAAAAATATATTTATAATGTGTTGTTGCAATTGTATATTTCTTTTCTTCACACATCCATTTTTGTGCATTTTTTTTTTTTCATTAAGCATTGTCATGTGTATAATATGATTCTATAATTATTTTATATTTTAAATTTAATTATGTTGTTGTATTTAACTTTTGCTCATGCATCATGAGTGCACATTTGCTAATGATAAATAAATGGGAAAATATACTAAAGGGCATGAGTTTATAGTAGGAAAAATTACAAAAGAAGGATCTATGATGTTAGGCAAGTGGACCTATCAAATTTGTAGAAAGCAAATTGAGTCCAAGTGTCAATCTCTTAAGGACTTCAACTACTAGTACTCACTGGATCTTTATTATCTAACCTACAAATTCGAGTTCGAGAATTTAAAGAACTTAAATTAAATTACAACAACTACTAAATTAACAAATAATTAAGAATTATTCAAGAACTAAAGCAAAAAAGTAATAAAACTATAAACTACTTGAAGATTCGCAAGCTGTATCTAGGTTTTTGTTTTCTCTAAATCTAACATGTGATTTCCCTTAAAGATAATCTATTTTATTCTTTAATCTTTCTTTACCAAGAGAATTCGTAATTAAAGTTAATCGCTTTCTCAAGCCAATTAACCCTAACCTTAAAATTATCTATTACAATCTCTTCTTAATACTATGACCTAAGATCACATTATTGCACAACAAATTCTCCATGCTATAATATAAAACTCCAAAAAGATCTTGCAAATTATCTCTAATTTTGCAACAACCTTCATCAACTATGCGTACATATAATCTTATAAGAAATCTCAATTCTCTTATAAGATATCAAATTCTAGATTATTACCTACGAAAATAATAATCTAAATCATGAAGCATATATAGTTAAATCAAGAAAAGAATAAAGAATTAATTAAATTTAGTAAAAATCCACAACACATGAGTACATGTAGGTTCCACAAGACCTAAATACTAAAGATCTACTCTCTACACATCGTAAAATAACAATTTAGAATAAAAGAATAGAGAAAAATAAAAGGAAGAATCATGAAATCTAATAAAGATTGAATCTTGAAGTCTTCTTTGTGTCTTGCTCTCTTGATTGCTCTTGGCTTGAAATACTTTTCAAAAGTCATCTAAAAAGTTCTCTTGTGAAAACCCTAAAAAAGCTTTATATAGGAAACAGTAAAATAAAGCTTGTGCAAACAACATGATTAAGGACATGGTCATGTAACACACTACCAAATTTCTTTGCATCTTCTTCTTCTTCTTTTTTTTCCCCCTCAAAATTGCAAACAACATGACCAAAGACATGGTCATGTTCATAGATGTGATACTTTAAAATTGGCTCCAAATTCACTTAGAAATGATACAGTCATATCATTCGGTTGTATCAATCTTTGAACCTTCATAACTTGCTCATTTTAGCTCTAAATTAAGTGAAACTTATTTCTATCTTCTTATATTTTCGCATAGATCATTTCAAAACCTTAAAAAAATTTACTCAATTAACGATCATTATCTAAAAATAAACTCAAATTTTAAAGAAAAATCATAAAAAATCACCATGTAAAATATATGCAATTAGGAACTCATCATCTACATTTGTATAGTTTTTGCAAAAGAAGGGTTTAGATTTTTTGGCTACACATTCATGAGCCTTTATTTATAAGTTACCCTCATTTAAGAGCTTTCATCCTCCTACCATTAATGGGATTTCATATGATATGGATGAGACTCTTAAATGATGGTAACTTATGTAGACATGCCCCTAAATGTGTAGAAGAAAGATCCAATCCATTTTTTGCTTTGACCATACAAACACCTACCATTCCTTAGCCTTTTTTTCCATGTGAACCATAACTAAGTAATAGCATTCACATTATACTTATAACAATAAATGAATATAAATGATTAAAAAGTTAATTGTGATGATTGTAAATTAAAACTATTATTTTCAATAGAACTGTATATACTTTATAGCAAAATCTATACACAATATTAGTATAATTTCTGAAGTTCTTATGGACGATGTACATTGTACTCCTTATAAAAATTATTTATGTGTCTAGCAAGTTTTTATTCTTTATGTCCACTTTGTGAAAGTTATTTTCCATTTTTTGATTAATTATGTTTTCTCTTGAACTAGTGTCCTAAATTAGAGAGCCGACATGTAGAGCACATAATTATTTTGCTTTTTCTTTTTCTTTTTTTGGTGAAACCTTAAAATTCATAAACTATTTAAACCAAAAATCCACATGACAACCGCATAGAAGTTGAGTTGACAACAATTGGCTCACTTAGATCATTACAACTAACATCATGTAAAATATAGTTGAACAAAACATTCGGAACATCACAAGAGAAGGAAACACAATCAGCAACTTCTAGTCCTCTCTTTGCTAACATACCTACAACACAGTTTTGATCATGAACGGCCTTACATAGGTTAAAATTTGTAAAATTGGAAATAAGGTTAATATATCTCACTAGGGTTGGATGATGAATTGTCAAGTCTAAATCTCTCCTCTATATCCAATCCACTACATGGGAAGAGTCGGTCTTAACTATTAATTTTTCATCTTATACTCGTAAGCCTATTATAGCCCCACAAAATTGCCAACAACTTAGCTTCTAAAGGTGAAATCCCTTTGACATGTCTACAAAAACCAATAATAACTCTTCCTCGATTATTTTTAGCTATCACACATAGTTCTCCTACCTTTCTCCTAACATCAATCACCCCATTACAATTGATTTTTATCTACCCATGTCCAGGTTTTACCCGGTTTTTTAATAGATCCATCCTAACGCTTTGATGATGTCATGCTCTACTAGTTGTCTACCAAGCATTTGCTTCTATTAAGTCTTTTTACACCCAGAAGATCTATTGAGACAAGTCATTGAACATATTATGGTTTCTTTCTAGCCAAATCTCCCATAGAACGAATGGTATCAAGATCGATATTGGCATGTTGATGTCCTTCCACCTCTCCTTTCTCCATTTCATCATTTTTCTCAACCACTAGATAATTTTTTCCTCACTATCTACCTCAATAATATTCTCAAAACCAAGCACCATCAAACATTCCCTACTCTTAAGACATGAAAAAAAAAAGTGTAAAATAGATTCATCTTCCCTTTTACATAAAGGGTACACTCCATTAATTGGAATCCCTCTTTATAATAATTTATCTCAAGTGGGAAGATCTTGGTTTAGTAACCTCCATAAGAAAAGTTGATTCTAAGGAAGGTTAGGAGTTTTTCTTATGCGTCTCCGAAGTCAGACACATGGACAAGCACTACAACGAAGCGAGCCAAAAAGAAACAAAAAAAAAAAAAAAAGCTAGCAAAGTTCAAGCAACTACCAAATGGATATGACACACCACCCGATCCTACTCAGCCAACAATTCGCTGGATATAACATACCGGTCCGAATTGAAGGGTCACTTGCCACTACTCGTTGCTAAATGGAATAGATAAGAGTTGAATGATAATGAGAACATTAAGGTAACTCAAAGTGAATAATTCTATATTGAAAGTTGGATGATTCTGTCTATAAGAAAGTGGGGGTTTATATACCCGTCCACTATGGTTGCTTTACATATACAAAAAGACAAAAGGGTATTCTACACTGGGTTATATAAGACATACTAAAAAGGGTAAAAGAGACAAAGAATATTTAGTCTGAAAAAGAAAGAATAATTCTAAAACATTGTGTCAAAAGACACGTATCACTTAGTGGCTAGACATTAGGGATATGACACAACGTAAGCGGAAGGAGGAATGCATTACAGTTAGGGTCAACCTGATCTGGATTAAGTCGAGAGCTAATCAGCCTAGCAAAAGGTTAGTTGTCTTGAAGTTAGACACCAATGGATCAGGTCGAGAGCTTGGCTTGGCTAGTTCTATGCTGTCTTCTAGTTTAGGACTTCATTGTTGGGCAGGAGCATGTTAGACACATATGAGGATCTAACTGACAGGTTAGCTAGAGGTTAAGTTGGGATAGGAGTCGCAATCTCAGCTATGACTTAAAGCTAATATTTTCCATACAAGCCCTTGAAGTCTTCAAGCTCGACTTCTTATGATCAGTCTAGGTAGTTGATTCCTATCATCTGCGTAGGGGTCGAAAAGATTTGTCCTCAAATCAGAAGCGGTTTTTGCTCGTTCTTCTAAGGCGTTCACAGGTTCTTCTTATATTGGTTGATGGGGAATTAGATCAGATACATTGAAGGTAGAGGAGATACCATAGTCATCAGGCAACTTGATTTGGTAGGTGTTGCAGTTAATCTTCTTCAGGACCTTAAATGGGCTGTCAACTCAAGGAGATAGTTTTCTTTGTCTTAAGCACGAGAATCACTCTTGGATGAGGTGAATCCATACTAAGTCTCCTAGCTAGAAAGAAATAGTTCAGTGGCCTCGACTACCAATCTCTTACTGTCTCTAATTGAATTTAGCGATCTTCTTTGTTACGAACTGGTGTAGTTCGTGTAATTCTTAAGCTCGATCAACTCTAGATTGACTCTCTTTAGTAGCTGCTGGGATACTGACCATGTCTAGGGGAATGATTGGGTTAAGGTCATAGACGACCTCGAATAGGGTCTTCCTTATAGTACTGTAGACAGTTCTGTTGTATGCAAACTCCACAACTGGTAAACACAGATCCCAATCCCTCAAGTTCCTCTCCATAATAGCTCTAAGCAAATTGTCTAGTGTCCTATTCACCACTTCAATCTAGCCATCAATCTGAGGGTAGCTACTAGAGCTAAACACTAGTTTATTCCTAAGTCTCCTCCAAAGAGTCTTTCAAAAATAGCTCAAAAATTTTATGTCTTGATCTAAGACAATAGTCTTCAGTACTCTATATAATCGAATAACCTCTTGCAAAAACATATCAGTAATATATAAAGCATCGTTAGTCTAATGGCATGGAATGAAGTGCGCCATCTTGCTAAGACATTCCACTACAACAAAAATAAAATCTTACCCTCTATATGTCTAGGGCAACCCTAAGACAAGGTCCATGCTGAGGTTGGCCCAAGTGAGGTAGGCATTAGTGGAGGCATGTACTCTCTATAGGGCTTTTTTTTTTCCCCTTAGCACGCTTACACACTTCACAATGATAGACTATCCTATGGACATCCTTAGCCAGACCTGGCCAGTAAAAATTCTCTTTCAACAAATTAGCTATCTTGACCTCCCCAAAATGGCCTAAAAGTCCACCGCTGTAAGCTTCCTAGACCAACAGTTCACGTGTGGAGCAGTTTGGAATACATAGCCTGTAGTCCTTAAATAGATAGCCATCCTTAAGATAATATCCCTTGACAGCAATTCCATCCTTGCACTGTTCTATGATAGGGATGAAATGAAAATCATGACCATACTACTCGATAATTAGTGAGAATCCCAATAATTTTTTCTACAAAGTGGTCAACAAGGTTTGCCATCGTGATAGAACATCGACAGCCACATTTGCACTTCCCTTCTTATGCCAGATAACGTATGAGAAACTCTCCATGAACTCTAACCACTTAGCTTGCCTCTTTGAAAGCTTGTTCTGACTCCCTAAATGTTTTAGAGATTCATGGTCTATATAAATAACAAACTCTCATAGCAACAAATAATGTTGCCAAACAATAAGGGCTCGAAAAAGGGAGTACATCTCCTTCTTGTACACGAAATAGTTCAAGGCTGGGCTACTCAGTTTCTCACTGTGGTAAGTGACAAGCCATCATTCTTACATTAGGACAACACAAATTCCAACTCCCGATGCATCGCACTCTAGTTCAAAGGGCTTGTCAAAATTTGGTAATGAAAGGACAAGTGCCGAAGTGAGCTTCTCCTTGATCTCCTTAAAACTTCACTCAACTCGATCATTCTACTTAAACCCTTCATTCTTCTTTATCCGCTCGATCAATGGGGTAGCTATTATGCTGAAGTCCTTAATAAATCACCTATATAAAGAAGCTAGGCAATGGAAACTTCGAACTTTAGTGACATTCTTTGGCGTCGGCTATTCCAGAACAACTCGAATCTTTTCCTCATCTGCTCAAATTCCTTCCCCTGATACTACAAACCCTAGGAAAATCACCTCTTTCTAGCAAAACATGCATTTTCTTACATTCCTATATAACTTCGTAGCTCACAAAATTCCAAATACTTCTTGAAGATATTGAACATTATCATTCAAGCTGGTACTGTATACTAATATATCATCAAAGTATACGACCACACATCTTCTAAAAAGAGAGTGCATCACATGGTTCATTAACCTCATGAATCTGCTCAATGCATTAGTAAGTCCAAATGGCATAACTAATCATTTGTAGAGCTCATGCTTAGTCTTAAAGGCAATCTTCCATTCATCGCCCGGCCTTATGCGAATTTGGTGGTAACTACTTCGCAAATCTATCTTTGAAAATATTTTTGCATCATGAAGCTCATCCTACATGTCATCAAGCCTTGGTATCGAGTATCTATACTTGACAATAATTCATTTGATTGCTTGGCTATCAATGCGCATGCACCATGAACCATCCTTCTTCGAAACGAGCAAAACTGATACAATACATGGGCTCATGCTCTCCTTCACATACCCTTGCTCAATAAGTTCGTCCACTTATCTTTTCAGCTCGGTAGCCTACTCAAGATTCATCCTATATGCAGGTTGGTTCGAAAGAGCGACATCTGGCTACAAATCAATACAATGCTCTGTACCTTAGACTGGTGGCAATCCTTTAGGCAATTCCTCCAAGAATAGGTCGGAAACTCATTTAACAGGCTTCAGATCTCTTCTAGAACATTCCATAAGTCCCTCATCTCCATCAATCTCCTAACCAACAGGAACATTGGTTAATTAGATTTCTCAATAAATCGGAGCTCTCTATGGCTCATCAATAGGTCTTTTTCTTGCTAGCTTGGGTAAGCTGTTTATGGGTTTCATTTACTTAGGATAAGGTTAAAGGTTACAACGTTATCTTCCTTCCATTCTTAACAAAGGCATAGGTATTCTTATACCTATCATGCATAACATGTCAGTCGAACAACCAAGGTCATCCAAACATCAGGTGTGAAGCTCCCATAGGGATGACATCATACATTACTTCATCCCTATATACATTTCCAACGCTGAATAGTACGGTCACTTGTTCAATCACGTGCAAAGCACCCTTAACATGAAGCCAATGTAGCTTATAAGGTCGAGGATGCCTTGAGGTCAGCAGACTTAACCTCTGCACAAATGATTATGCAACCACATTAGTACAACTTCCTCCATCCACTATGATTGTGCATAATTGTCCTTTGACGGTACACTTGGTATGGAACAAATTCTCCCTCTAATCCTCCTTAGGGTTCGACAAGGAACTCAAGACTCATCTCAATACTAAGGTCATCACTTCTCCCTGGTCGACATAGACATAAGTCTCCTCTTCCTCCTCAATTTCTACCTTTTGAACATCCTTCTCCTCCTTAAGCTCACTCTCATCGGTGCTATTAACTACATCTCCTCAGAGCACCATAACATGTCGGTTCAAACACTCAGCAGCCATGAAGCCTAAGCATTTAAAGCATTTCACCTCATTAAACTTCCATCCGAAGGTTTGTCCTTTCTCATACATTCTCGGGGGTAGCCTAAACTCGGCTTGGCATAGTTGTCCTACTTGGCTATCATCAAGTCAATCATTCTTTTCCTCGACCCAGTATGGTCTCCTAAGCTCGGTTTGAATAAGTTGGTGTAATAGTAAGGCTCGGGAGAATGTTGGCCTAAGTCGGCTCAAAACATATCTCCTCTACTTTTTGACCCTCTACACTATCTTGATGGCCTCTTCCAAATTATAAAACCTCTATACTTCTATGATATTACGAATCTCATACTTAAGCCTAAAAATGAACCTCAATACTAAACGCCCCCCTGGCTCTTCTACATCGGCTTGGATCATTAACATTTGGAACTCTCTTACATAGTCATCAATACTTCAACTTCCTTAGCAAAGCTCTTGTAACTTTGCAAACGTATCTTGTAAATAACTCTCAAGCATAAATCTACCTCTTAAAACCTTTTCATCTCATCCTAAGTTCTAACACCTCATTTGTCATTTGCCCTAGCTGCATTCAAATTCTTCCACCACATGGTAGCATACCCAATAAACTCTAATGCAGTAAGTTAGACTTTCATCACATCCTTGTACCCATAACATTCAAATACTTTCTCGACCTTCTCTTCCCACTCTAACTATTCATCTACATCTCTACTTCCACCGAAGGGTGGGATTTGCATCTTGACATTATTTAGCCTTTAAGGGATTCGGTGTCTTCATCCCTGTACTCAGTAATAATCGACTTCTTCTTCTTCACCAAACCCTTCAACATCCAGCTTCTCATCATCCTCCGCAATCTCTTCTAACTCTAGTTTTCATCTAACATCTCCTTTAGCTCAAGGAGGTTAAGCTAGGTGATTGGTTTGATTGACTCGGCCATAATATCTCTCATGGGTGCCATCTTAAGGGTTTTGTTGCTATATCCCTTAGGGTTATTACCTATTAACTTACATTGCAATGACTAAACTCTCAATAAGGTTCGTGAGTCTATCAAGTTTGTTATCAATGGACCCTAGGGTGTTACTACAATTATGACCAAGACCAAGCTGAGCACCATCGCTTTGGTCACCAATTACACCTTAAATACTCGATTCTAACATAGTATAATACTTTCCAAACAAATTAACAAATTATTAACAACTGTAGTACTCAAAGTTACTCAAACAGAATAGAGATAAACTTGCTCTATTTTCACAATGAAAAAAAACAGAGTAAGAACAGAGTATCAATGAAACCACACTTACAAACACACAAGTACAATGCAGTAGCTATGGAAGGAACACAATAGCCACTAACAATAAGGCTAACTAAAACTTTACTGCAACTTCACACACTCCATCGTAGAACCGTACTCTAATACCAATGAAGCTGATTCATCTCCAAAGTTGAAGACACAGAGAGGCACCATAATAAAGCAAACCAAAAAGAAACAAAGAAAAAGCTAGCAAAGTCCAGGCAGCTACCGAATAGATATAATACATCACCCAATCCTACTTGGCCAACAATCCATCGGATATGACACATTGGTCCAAATTGAAGGGTCACTTGCCACTACTCCTTGCTAAAGGGAATAGATAAGAGTTGAATAATAACAAGAACACTAAGATTGCTTATAGTGAATAATTTTGTATTGAAAGTTGGATGATTTAGTATACAAGAAAGTGGGGCTTTATATACTCATCCACTAGGGTTACTTTACATGTATGAAAAGATAAAAGGGTATTTTACATTAGGTTACATAAGACATACTAAAAGGGGTAAAAGAGACAAAGAATGTTCAGTACGAAAAAAAAAAAGAATCATTTTAGAACATTATGTTAGAAGATACATATCGTTTGGTGGCTGGACATCAAGGAGATGATACAACATAGGCGGAAGCAAGAATGCATTACAATCAAGGGCCGACCTAATTTGATTAGGTCAGGAGCCAATCAGCCTAGTAAAAAGTCAGTTATCTTGAAGTCAAACGCTAGTGGATCAGGTCGGTAGCTTGGCTTGACTAGTTCTAGGCTATCTTCTAGATTAGGACTTTACTATTGGGTAAGAGCATGTTGGACACACATGAGGATCTAATAGATAGGTTGACTGGAGGTCGGCTCAGGATAGGAGTCCCCATCTTAACTATGGTTTAGAGCTTGTATTTTCCATGCGAGCCCTTAAAGTCCTCGAGCTCGGCTTCTTATGATCAGTCTAAGGGGTTGATTCCTATCATTTTCAAACCCACTCCTAGTCCATATCTCAATCCTAATCATGCTCCTCAAGATAAAGGATTCCATATACTGATTTAGCAGTCATTTCTCTACTAATTTCTCCAATCTAGGTCAATATGTCTTTCTCTGCTAGGTCATCAATTAAGACCACTTGACCAAGTTTCCTTAGGATGTCTTCATCAATTGGGTATCCAATTACCTCTTCCTTCCATTGATCCATTCCACTCCATACATACTTAATAGTTAGGAGATTATCAAATTTGTTTAAGGGTCTACATAACCAATCAGATATTCTACCATTATTAGCCCAATTATCCAACCAAAATAGCGTACTTATTCCATTTCAAACTCAAACCTTACCTTTTACTTTTATCTAATCTATAGCTAATTGGAGAGAAGAGTAAAACATCAAGGCCTTTCTAGATCCTTGTTAACCTTCCTTCAAATGATATTTTGCTCTTAAAAGATTCACCCATAAGACCTTTTTCTTTTTTTTTTACTAATATCCTAAGCTAACTTAATCAAGTTTGCCTAATTACATTTCTTCACATCAACCATTCCTAAGCCTCTACATTTCTTTGGTAATTTCACCTTGTTTCCAGTTCACCCAATGTTGTTTCCTATGTTCAACTGTAGATCCCTAGAGGAAGTCCCTATGTGTCATTCAAGATTATCAGCAATGCTCTTCGAGAGTACTAAAACTTAAGACTAAAAATTTGAAATACTTTCCAATACAAAGGATGTCAACACTTTCCTCCCTAGCATATTCAACATCTTCGCTTTCCACTTAGCTAACTTCCTTCTTAACTTTTCCAAAATGAAATCAAAATCCTATTTTTTGAGCTTACCACCTTCCTTTACTAGAATGCCTAAATATTTCCCTAAACCTACATTCTCCATAATACCAAAAAATATCACTAATATTCTTTTTCTTCTCAACATTAGCATTTCTCGAGAAGGTAATACAAGATTTATCGAAGTTTACCTTTTGTCCTAAAAGGGAACCAAAAAGGTCAATTGCTTTCAACATACTCTAGGCCTTTTGTTCCAAAGCTTCTCCAATGAGGACAACGTCACTTGTAGAAAATAAGTGAGATAAATGCAAATCTAAACCCTTAAAAGATAATGGGGTCCATTCTTTGTGATCTACCATAAGGTGAATCAAATGACTAAACATATCCATCACAAGGATGAATAAATAAGGTGAGAAACGTGTCACGCCCCGAAGCGGCAGAGTCGTAATAGCCCCACCGTGTAAATCACCCTAAGATAGAAGTTGGCCTCACAACCGCTATCTTAGACCTAATCTACACAAGGCGTCCGCGACTAACCCGCTTTGAAGTAAACAGTTTGTAATTTAAATAATTCATTTACCTAAGAAAGTGAGAAAAGTTATATATAATTACTATAATTCAGTTATTACATTAATCAGAAATGAAAGGTAAAATATGTGTTGATTCTTCAATGTTTTTCCTCACTCCCCAGGATCCAGCAGTTGCTAGTTTCAGAGTAGTTGTTGCCGCTTCTTAGCCAACACCTGCATGACGTCTATAGAGATGTGAGCAACCACAGCCCAGTAAGTTAGGACGGAGGACTTAAAACTATACCATATACACAACAAGGTTTTCGATCACTTATTAGGTACAATGCATGTGCAAGCAAATGCCATCACACAACGTTGTTCGGCCCGTCGTGAGATTAAAGAAATTGTGCCCGCTCTAATCCGGGTTGAGGAGTTGTCGTTAATGCAACAGCTCACAACCAAACCCAAGCTTGTGTAATGGAGACCTTGCTCCTCCCACGACTACCTTCGAACCACTGTCTTCACCCCCGTCGCGACCTCCTCTCCTGTCACTTAGTTCGACTGAGGATGAAGAAGGGACCATTTTGCAATCCTGCGCTATCCCTTCCGAAGGGGTCGGTATTTGGCCGGAGAGTCCTAAATTCCCCTAACGGGTTGCCATGCATGTCCGATTATGATTACTGGTTGGATATTTGATTAAGTCCAGTTTAGGGTGATCAATCCTTTCATACAAATCATACAGTATATGCCAGAACAACAAACAGAATCATAGCATCACCCATAATCAAGCACATGCACACATTCAACTATCTAACAAGCACAACCAAGCATAATCTTAAGCCTCCAAAATACAACATCATATTAATCCCAACTTACCTCGACTCCTCGCTCACTCACTCGAGGTCCGATTTGCTCAGGCCATCGCCGATCATCCCTATAACACGAACGTGGTTTCAACTTTTCATATAAATATTATAAGTTCATTTTATCCTATAACGCTTATTGTTAAGTTTTGTTTAAGGTTTAATATGCCTAATTATCTAGGTATTAAGTCTTTTACAATTATTCTAGGTTTGGGGTTAGGTTCAAGTTCGGTTTTCGCATCGATTTCCAAATTAGGTTTTAGTTCGATTTCTAAGTAATGTTTTAGATTCCAACCCTAGGAATCCGTTTCAACCCCTAATGTGAAATTAATCACATTACTTCCCGATCTCCTAATTACCATTATTACCTCTAATTAGTATTTTAGTCCATCCGGTACACTTAAATCCTTATTTGTATACCGAATTTACTCATAATGTGAGAAATTTTTACATTTTTCATATAATTACATAAATTCAAGTTACCCATCAGATTTATTGTACGTTTTTATTATTATCACAATATCAATTTTTATTATAATATTTCCTATTTATTATATTTTCAATAATTACCTATTATGTATTATTACCTTTTATGTATATATTACACTTCTAATATTTCTATCACTCTAATTATCATCTCTAAACATAAATTATCATTTCAAAATGTCTAAATTCATCCTAAATCAGATTTTACTCCAATTTACCCTAATTTACAAAATTATCTTAAAATGTACTATTTTTCCATATTACCTATTTACTACGTAATTAACCTAATAATTTCATCTAACACTCTAATTGCTACAAGTATCATACTCCATCAGATTTTAACATCCTAAAACATCTACTTATTCACTAAGTCAGTAATTAATCTCCTAATCACCTAATTAACTCCAAATTACCCATTTTATGCCTCCTTTTAGGGCCTAAAAATTATCTAAAAATTTCAAAAATTAATTTTTGAAAACGGGCTTCATAGCACTGTTCTATATCATTTAAGTAATCTACAGAAAAATTTTGGGCTTGAAACTACACTCCTAAGGTCATTTATTTCTAAACCGAAATGTGCTCAGTTTTGCACGATTTCTTAGGGGCTATATATTACGGGACATAATTTCATCAAAATAATATTTTTCCTACAAACTACATACAAAAATATCCCAGAATAACAAAATTCAAAATTTTCTAATCATATTTACTATTTTTACAAAATTACACAAGAATCGGGCTGGAAATCGGACTCACCGATTTGGGTGGCTCCGGCCACCGCGGGCCACCGTGGCCTTATCGGCCGGCCTGGGTGCTGCCACCACCATGTGGTGGTGGTGGCCATCCACTCCCAGCTCCTCGTCTGGTGTGGGTTCCCTTTGAAAGCCCTAATTGCATAGTTTTTCTAATTTTTTTTCTAAACCGAATTTTTCTCTCAATTTTCATCTCTCTCTATTTTTCTCACTTTCCGAACTATCCAAATGAGCTCTGTGATTTTTCCTGCTATTTATAGGGCTTTGTGGGATTTATTGTGCATTAAATGGGATAAGACAATTGCCTTATCCCTTATTTTTTTGCTTTTGTGTTGTCTTAATTTAATTGGCCGAATTTTTTCTTATTTTTCCCAGCTGCCACGACCCAATTCTGGATGATTCATGATTTTTTCTGATTTTTCTTGATTTTTCCTTAATTAATTATGAATTTTCTTTAAGCATTTAGTATTATTTTAGTACATTTCGTGTATTTTAAGTAATTACGCGTATTTATACTTACATGTATATTCATATATAGTACAAATAAATATTCTTAAATATTATTTAGGTCATTCTATTATTTTTAGTATACATATAATCTATCTCTAGTAATTTATTAGTTATTAAATTACACTTTTTGCCTTTTCAGTAATTAGCAATTATTATGCTTAAAATTTGAAAATTTTATAGTCTCCTATTTTATTACTTATTTTCTTAAATTTAAATTTATGGGGTCATTTTTACTAATATTCTTCTCAATAGTTTATAATTTGAATTTGATCGGATCTTTTAACCGATCGCCCTAAACCTTGGGTTCTAAGTTCAATCCTACGGTTACTTAGCTTAACTTTGGGGCTTACAAAACATCCCTACCTTAGACTTCTAGAAGAGCTAAAACTCTCCATTATCGATCCATTAACCAAAAAATGGTAAGATACCTTGGCAAAACATAACGAGATGAGCTTGATCCATTTATCAGGATAGTTCAATGAAGGCAAAGTGCTCCTAACAATATCCCATTTGATGCAATCTTGCCTTTTCCAAGTCTAATTTTACAACCATCCAGCTACCCTTTCCCTTCTTTCGACCTTATAGATGAAGCACCTCTTGAAAAATAATAAAATTATCTCTAGCTTATCTCCTTAGGATGAAACTAACCTACTCTAGATTGATTAGATCATCTAGGAAGCCTCTAAGTCTATTTACTAGTAATTTACTCACCACTTTATACATTATCATACATAAACTAATAGGACAAAACTCCTTCAATTTATTAACTCCTATAATTCTTGGGATAAGAACTATAAGGGTCTTATTGATTTCTTCTAGCATCCTTCCAACACACCATATCTCCAACAATATCC
Organism: Lumnitzera littorea; assembly: GCA_024138015.1. Taxonomy (NCBI): domain Eukaryota; kingdom Viridiplantae; phylum Streptophyta; class Magnoliopsida; order Myrtales; family Combretaceae; genus Lumnitzera; species Lumnitzera littorea. Next base: position 56,845,941 of record JAMXBB010000004.1, on the reverse strand, counting down.
CAAGAATGCCTGAAGAATTCCATACTTAGGTCGTCTGCACCTGAGGATTCATTATTACCAATACACTAAAGAACTTTTCTGATCTCCTCCTTTGTTACTTCTTTCCCCAGATTCCCAACAATGTTAGCAGATAATTTATTATATCTCAAGTCCCACTTTGGTAGGTGAAGTTGACAAGCATTCTTTTTTATGGAGAATAATTCCAAAAAATGCTTATTAATTAAAGCCTGAATGCTCCTAAGATCAGTGATCCAGTTTCCTACTGAGTCAAACAAACCAAAAATATGAACTTTAGATTTCCTCGCTAAGGAACTAACTTGAAAAAAAATCTAGTATTTCTCTCACCTTCTATCATCCACCATAAACAAGCTTTAGCAGCCCATAGCTTTTCCTCATATTTTAGAACGATATCAAGTTATGTTAGAGGAATTATTCTTGATCAATCAAAGATTGAGTGAGGTTATGCCACAAGGCTTTCCAAACATCCTCAACATTTTTTTAGATAGATTTTTTCCTTTCAACAATCAAGCCAAATAGCTCGACATTCCAATGTCTTAAGTCATTCACAAATGGACCTAATAGGAAGCTGAGAAATTTCTAAAATCCAAGTGATCCAGCCACATAGGTAAAAAACTAAATGGCCTATGCTTTTTTTTTTTTTTTTTTAGGATGCTCCTCTAATGTCCATATAGGTATTCAAAAGGATAGGTAAATGATCAAAATATCTTGAAGTCAAATGCAAGAGTTTAGATTCCAAGAAAAGCAATTTCCAAGACTCATTAGCCCAAGTCCTGTCTAATCTGGTTTAGGCTAAATCACTCAAATTCCTTCATTTTTTTTTACCAAATATTTGTTGGGCTAACAAAACATAGGTCTAACATACTATAAGCATCTATGCATCTTTGATAATTATTCACATGTGTCTAGCATACAATTAATCCACCCGACTTCTCATCTTTACACAATACCTCATTAAAATCACCAATCATAAGCCAAGGCTTCAACCAACTAGTAGCCTAGTTCTCTAACTCTTCCCATAGTAGACAACGCTCCTAAAATCTAAGAGATGCACAAATAGCAAACAAAATCCAAAAGGGAATAGAATTATGTACTTGGACTTCTAAAGTAATTTGTTGATGGGATCTTTGCCTTTCAACTATTACTGGTCCTTAGAGTTCTACAGAACTACAATGCCACTCTTATACCCATCCACTTCTACACACAATATATTATTTATCCCCATACACTCTCTTAGTTGTTCAATACCCTTCATCCCCATACTAGTCTTAGTAACTGTGATAATCTGCAAATCGTATTGGATCCAAAGATCTCTAATGGCTCGATGGTGATGTTCTAAACTTACCCTTCAAGTGTTCCAAGCCATAATTTTGAAGGGGTGAGGATGCATAGTACAAGACAGAGTGTCCATTAACTCTGAATTGAGTTACAAAACATGCAAATCTAACTAATATGAGAGAAATCTTCATCCAGTTCTTCTAATTCCACCCTCTACCTGCATAGTTGAAAGGTAGTCCTTAGCATCATCAATTGAAAGTGTTGTACCCTCCATACAAATTGATTGCACTAATCCTCCATGAGAGGTTCTACAAATGGAACCCTTTGAGTGTCCACCAATTGAGTAAGTCTAAGCATAATTACTTTCATAACTAACTTGCATGTCTACTCTAGGAGATCGAAGATCTCCAGTCCTATCAAATTCTCACGAAACATTAACATTCTCACTTCTAACATTACTTCTACTCATGTATTGGCAATGCTTTGTCCTATCATCAATTCCCTCCCCATCACATGCATCAGTCAGAAGAGGATGTTCATTGTTAATGGCTTATTCCTCCAATAGAAGAGAACCCTCTCGTAGCACTAGTAAAGAGAGTGTGTCATTTCCACTATTGCTACCATGTTTCTATGCTAACTTCTTGAGAGAAAAGGATGTGTTTCTTTTTTGGTGAATCTTGGCATAACAAGACAGATTACCTTTTAAGGACCCTAGTTGATTTATATTCTCCAGGCCCTTTAACTTACCCTTTTCAAGAAAAAGACACACCTTTTCAAGTTTCAACTGTTTTAAGTTGTTTTTCATTTAATCCCCGTAAAGGCTTTCTAATATCCTCTGTTTCATAACCCTTCACTGAGAAAATAAATTCCTTGTCAAAACCTTTTGAATTTTCTTTATTTGTGTTTATTACTTTTTTTACTTCTTTTTTTTTTTATGGGCCTCTTAAATTGGACCCTTCCTAAGCCCTGCTATCATACTCTATAAAAGCTTTTTTTTGGACCCTATGATATTCGAGTCACTAATTACTTCACACACATTGATATGAACTGGTCAAAGGACTGATAAGGATAGTTATAGGGGTGGGTTCAAGCTTACAAAAAGCTTGAAAAATGAAATGGGAATTGCATGAAAATAGGAAAAGTAAATAAGTAGACCTTCGATCTACTGTAAGGATATGATACACTAAGGAACTTCTAAAGACCCGCGACTCAACTTGATATGACGTGTGAGCTGGTTTGATGAGAGTACTCACCACCTAGCCTTACTTAAGGGTTGAGATAAGAGTGAAGTAAGCAATGGAGAACAATGCTCACAAAAAGAGAAGTGTATATTCAATATCAGATGATGATGTGGCTACATATTATAAGGACATTTATATTTGAAAAGTTAGGGCATTCTGCCCAAAATGGAAAAGAATAAAAGGGTAATGTCCAAAAGAAGTAATGTACAAGGAATGACAAAGGATATAATTGAAAATACAATAAAAATAAGTATCTTATATACAAGATTCTATCGTACGGTTGCACAAATGCATAGCTCTTCGTAGATAGGCGACTTTCTGGTAGAAAAAGACAATCTATATGTTTAGGTTAGTGATTGCTAAGCTTAGGTGCTAAGCAGAAGTGGTAGGTTAGCTATGCCAAGTCGAGTAGACAATTCTTCTAAGGTGAATTCAACTTAGATTTATTCAGCACGGCTCGGATTTAGGTTGACTAAGTGGGTGGTCAGATAGGCTAAGTTGATGTTCGGGTGTAGCTTAGGTCAGCAATTAGAGACAATTAATGAGTGCGACAGGGTTCGACTCGGCCAAGGCATCAGGTTGGCAGATTGTAGTAGCTCAGATTCCTCAGTAGTGGGATGTAAGGAAAGAATTCACTTAGCCATGCTTTCCACCCTTGGGCTTAGGTCAAGGGTTTGGTGGTCTGATTCTTACCATCCCCATCAGGCTAATTGGGATTTGAGATCAAATATAGCTAGTCCTCATCTAAGTTCTCCTTAGGTTAGTAAGGGCTAAGGTTGGCAACATTAAACACATCTAATACTTTAAAGTCTTCTAGTAGCTCTAGTTGGTATACGTTATCATTGATTTTTTGAAGCATCCTGAATGGTCCTTTAGCTCTAGCAAACAGCTTGTTCTTCCTCTTACTAGGGAACCTTTCTTTGCTTAACTATAGCTACCCTTGGTCTCTAGGCTGAAACTACTTGGTCTTCCTCTCTTTGCCTCTCTCTTTTAGCTTTCTAATAGCTCGATCAATGTGCTAGGCGACTCGTTGGTAAATCTACTAGATGGAGTGAGCTTTAGTCCTTGCTTCTAGGTCTTCTTGGCTAGTAGACGACATTGGGGTATGGTCGAAGGTAGTTTAAGGTTGAAACCATAGACAACCTCAAATGGAGCATGCCTAGTAATGGCATGTATTGCCTTGTTGTAGGTAAATTTAGCTACAGGCAGGCAAACATTGCAGTCGATTAAGTTCTTCCCCACTGTAACTTAAAGTAGTGATCTTAAGGTACGGTTGATCACCTCTATCTGGCCATCAATGGGGATGCAAGAGATGCTAAATGGCAATTTAGTTCCCATTCGATGCTACAGCATTCTCTAGAATTGGCTTAGAAATTTTAGGTCTCTGTTAGACACAACACTCCTTGGCACTCCATACAAGTAAACTACTTCCTACAAAAACAAAGAAGTAATAACTGAAGCATCGTTAGTTTTTGTACAAGGTACAAAATGTGCCATTTTGCTAAACTTATCCACAACAACCATTACAAAATCTTTGCTTCTAGTAGTTCAAGGTAATCTAAGGACAAAGTCTACACTTAGGTCAACCTATAGTTTGGTCAGAATAAGCAAAGGCATTGCCTTCCCTTACTCTCTTTGGCTCTTTACTTTCTTGCAAACAACGTATCCCTTAATCACATGATATATGTCATGCTTCATTCTAAGCTAAAAGAATCTATCATTCAATAGCTCATATGTTCTCCATTCCCCAAAATATCTAGAGAGTCCCTTACTGTGGGCTGCTCTCACCAATAGCTCTCTAATTGAATAGGTTGGCACATGCAACTTGCCACCTCAAAACAAATAACCATCCTCCACATGGTATTCATCTACTATTCTTACTTCTACATAGTGCTTATATATAAGGCCAAAATAGGGATCATTCTGATATTGTTCTTTAATACTTACAAACCCTAACAATCTAGTTTGCAACTTAGTGAGAAGAATATGTCTCCTTGATAGAGCATCAGCAACTACGTTATTCTTGCCTTACTTGTATTTAATGACAAAATTAAATCCCTTTAGAAATTTAATCCATCGAGCTTAGAGTTTAGAAAGCTTTGATTGGCTCCACAAATACCTCAACGACTCATGATCTATGCATATGACAAATTTCTTTAGTAGAAAATAATGTTGCCACACATGAAGAGCTCGGATTAGGGCCAAAAGTTCTTTGTCATAAACAAAATAGTTTAATTATGCCCGTCTAAGCTTCTCACTATGATAATGGGTCAACCTTCTTGGATCAACACTACTCCAATGCTGACACCTAATGCATCGCATTTAAGCTCAAACACTTAATGAAAGTTAGGTAGAGCCAAGACTGGGTAGAGGTTAATCTTTCTTTCACCTTGGTAAAACTCCTATCCTCTTTCTCTCCCCACTTAAACTCCATATTCTTTTGTGTAAGCTCAGTCAGAGGTACCACTACAATACTAAAGCTTTAGATAAAGTGTCAGTAAAATGATGCCAATCTATGGCAACTTCTCACCTTAACACAGGAGGTTGGGGTCAGCCAGTCAACAATGGCTTATACCTTCTCTTCATCAACTCTCAATCCCTTTTCACTAACCACGTATCCTAGGAAGATCATTTCTTCCAAATAGAAACAACATTTCTTTAAGTCTCCAAACAATCTCTTTGCTTGGAGGACATCAAAAACAACTTTAAGATGTTTAGTGTGCATTGCCGAGTCAGTACTATAGATAATGATGTCATCGAAGTAAATGACAACAAACTTCCTGACCAAATCCCCCAAACATGATTCATCAGTCTCATAAAAGTGCTTAGGGTGTTCAACAATCTGAAAGGCACTCGTACAAGCTATGTCGGGTCTTAAAAGCAGTTTTCCATTCATCCCCTTGCCTCATTCAAATCTAGTAGTACCCTGACTTCAAGTCAATTTTACTGAATACTCTCTCACCACTCAGTTCATCTAACATATCATCTAGCCTCAAGATAGGCTATCTAGACTTGATTGTAATCTTGTTGATAGCGCTTTGCTATCTACACACATATGCCAAGTGCCATCCTTCTTTGACACAAGCAATATAGGCACAATACAAGGGCTAAGGCACTCCCTCACATATCCTTATGCTAGTAGTTCATTGACTTGTCTCTAAAGTCCAATAGCTTGCTTAGGGTTCATCTAATAAGCTGGTTTGTCCGATAGGACAGCATCAAGTATCAAGTCAATGCAATGTTCAATGTGACAATACCAGGTATCATGTCAATGTAATGTTCAATAACTTTAAAAGGGGGTAACCCCTCTAGTAATTGTTCTAGAAATAGGTGGCATATTCATATGGTAGCTCTTTAACCTCTAAGGGTAGTCACCCTGCTCCTTTAACTCAAGCAATCACCTAATCAACAAAAAGTTTGCATATTGGCCTTAATAGCTTCTCAAAGCTCGGCTCTACTTAAAACGAAAGCCTTCTTCAATCCTCAAGCCAATTTGGCTTGCAATTTTCTCACTTAACTCAGGGTCATGAGGTTTAAGGTGGTCTTTCTACTATCCTTTTTTAACATATAGGTGTTCCTAAATCCATCATACATAACCCTCCGATCAAAAAGGCTAAGGTCAACCCAATAGCATGTAAGATGCATACATGAGCAAGACATCACAAAGAATTTCTTTAGAGTAATTCTCAATGGAAATTGGTAGTAACACTTATTGTGTAAAATGCAGTGCTCCCTTCTCATTCAACCAATGTAACTTATATGGTTTTGGATGTGAAATGGTTAGCAACTTAAGTTTCTTGATTAGGTTAACAAATGCTACATTATTGCAATTTCCATTGTCTATTATGAGTACATAAACCAGATCACGCACTTTGCAAGTGATATGAAATAAGTCCTCTCTCTACTCCTCCTTAGTAGAGGTTTCTAAACTCATCACACATCGGATAACCAAAGTTAACTTATCCAAGTTTCCACAAATACATCTCCCTTAATTAGGTCAGCATTAACCTTAACCTCATCTCCAACTACTTTTTCCTCCTTTAGTTCCTCATGTTATCTACTTCAATCTTCAAGATATCTCCTATGATAATCATGATCTTTTGGCTTAGATACTAATCAGTTATGTGACCAAAACCTTGGCATTTAAAGCACTTGATCTTACTCATCTTCCTCTCAAATCCTTGTCCCTTCTTATAAGTTTTTAGCTGCATGTTACTATCAGTTAGTCGACTCTTCTATTTAGCTCTTTCTTGTTACCCTTCTGGTCAAGCCAGCAATTTGTTGAGCTCAATAACTTCCCTGAATAGGTCCAATTGACTGACCAGGTCAATTCATTGGGGTTTGGCTCAATATTCTACTCCTTCTCTACCTCTTTACTCGTTGAGCTATTCTTATAGCCTCATCCAATGTAGTGAACTGTTGAAGCTCGATGATATCTCAGATATCGCCTCTCAACCTAATAAGAAATTTAGATACTATTTAGGCTTATAGCACATCTACTTCATAGTAAATCATAAGCATTAAGAACCCTCGAATATAATCATCAACAATTTGGTTCCCTTATCGTAACTCTTGAAGTCTAGCAAAAGTATCATATAAGTAGATATCTTGTACGAACCTATTTATGAGAATTCTTTTCATCTCTAGCTAGGTGCTAACCTCTTTGTATCCTGCTCGTCTCCTTATAGCCTAAAAGTTCTTCTACCATAATGTACCATACCTAGAGAATTCTACAACAAACCTTTAGCTTCTTACGATCCTCATACTAAAAATAGTCAAAGATACGCTCAACCTTTTCTTCCCAATCCAAATAGTCATCTATATCTCCAAAACCATTGAAGCTCGAGATCTGAAGGTTCACATGGTTGATAGCTCGAGATGCATGAGCTTACTCTTCTTCCTCATTATATTCTTCTTCTTCATCATAATCCATATCACTTAAATTAATCCTTCTTCATATTCGTCCTCTTACTTCTCTACCTTGAACTTATTAAGTTAGGATTTATCCTCTAGTAAGTCAAGCAGCTTGTAAAGTGTTATGTATGACCTTAACAAGTCAAAAAGCCATTACATGAACAACTTAGGTCAAATTGGCTAGGAGGTTAGCTACCTCATCAAGTCATTTTTCTGTACACCTAGTATTGCCTTAGGGCTATCAGCCATGGTGGATAATACTACTATTGTCATCTCCAATACCGACATTAACACTAAGATCTGTCATTCTTTTGACAAAACTCAAAATCCTCATAAACAACAAAAATTGCCTTCTTAACTCAAACAAACAACACACACTTTCCTTTACATGAAAGTTTAAGCTAGCTATCAACATAACGAATGCCTTTGAAAAACAACAAATCTAGTCGAAAACTTACTCTATTTTTATGTACTCGAAACAAGGAAAAATAGAGTATATAACCACATTGAACTACTACTCCTTTTACTTACTTAAACATGCACATCTAACTTCGTAGGAAATCACAACAACTACTACAACAATCACTACTCACCAAAAATTTCAAACGTAACTTACCCAAACAAAACCTCCACTCTGATACTAGAATGATATAAGCCAGTCCAAGGACTAACAAGGACAGTCATAGGGATGAGTCTAGGCTTGCAAAAAGCTTAAAGAATGAAATGGGAATTACACAAAAATAAGAAAAGTAAATAAGCAGACCCTCGATCAACTACAAGGATATGACGCACCAAGAAACTTCCGAGGACTCATGGCTTAACTCGATATAATGCACAAGCTGATTTGATGAGAGTACTTGCCACCTAGCCTTACTTAAGGGTTAGGATAAAAGTAAAGTAAGTGGAGAACAATGCTCACAAAAAGAGAAGTGTATATTGAATATCAATAGGCATCAGATGATGATGCAGTTACATATTACAAGGGTATTTATACATGAAAAGTTAGGACATCCTACCTAAAATGAAAAAGATTAAAAGGGTAATTTTCAAAAGAAGTAATGTACAAAGAATGATAAAGGTTATAATTGAAAATACAACAAAAATGAGTATCTTGTATGGAAGATTATGCCATATGGTTACATGGATACATGGCTCTCTGTAGATGGGTGACTTTTTGGAAAAAACAAACAATCCATATGTTTAACTTAGTAACTACCGAGCTGAGGTGCTGAGTAGAAGTAGTAGGTCAGCTATGCTGAGCTAAGCAAACACAATTCTTCTAAGGTGAATTCATTTACAACTTATTTAGCAAGGTTTGAATTTAGGTTGGTTAGGTGGTTGGTCGGATGGGCTAAGCTGATGTTCGAGTGTAACTTAAGTCAACAGCTAGCGATAATTAATGAGTGTAAGAGAGTTCAACTCGGCTAGGGCATCAAGTTAGCAAATTGCATTAACTTAGATTCCTCAGTGGCAGCATGTAAGGAAAGAATTCGCTTGACCATGCTTTCTAGTACTCAGGCTCGGGCTCGAGTTAAGGGTTCGATGGTATGATTCCTATCACACATCCTCTTAGTTCTCAATCTGCTCTATTAAAACACAATTTTCTTTGCCCTCACCATTCTCTTTACCATTAATAGGGTTTCTCATTCCCCAGGAAGGTAATCCTCTTTAGCTACACCTTCACTAGTTAATATTATCCTACTTCACATTATTCTCTGTCTTCCCATCGATATTCTTAAACTAAAAAAAGGCTTTGGAATGATTTATCCTACCGAAAAAGTCACAAACTTTCAATAAACCCTCATATAAAATTTTATAAGGCACCCCATTAATAACTACAGTATGTTTCAAAGGCACATCGATATTCAACTACAGGCAAATTCGAGTAAATTTACCTCTCTCCAAGCCAACAATATACGAATCATATTATAATACTGGACCAATCTTCTCACTTATACATCATATGGTTAAAGGTGAGTAATACTCAATAAGAAGGCTAAAAATCCATATCCAGGTCACCACAAAGTCAAATTCAATCACGTCAAGGTGAAAACATGAAATCTATTTCCTTAGAGCCAAATAATGACCATTCACAAACCAATAACCATTTTTTATTACCCATTAGTAATCCATAGGATTGTCTAGTAAGATTAGATAATACCCAAATCCTGCATGAATCAATTTAAAGGCACTTAACTTTCTCCATGTTTTATTCAACCTATCCCATAACAGCTTATATCCCAAATTTAGGCCCATAACCTTGGCAATGAATGTATTTTTCCAAGGTACACTTAGCATCTCAATCTCTACACATGAAAAATTTACACAAAAAAGCCCTAAGGCTACATTCTTGTTAAGGGCATCTTCTTCTTCACAATTAATCTCATCATCATGATCCATCTCCCTAAGGGAGTTTTACAAGAAGAAGCGCTCATAAGCACTTAGGATATTGGTTACTACGGTATCCCAAGAAGACAAACATCTAGAATTAAGGTTTCCTCCTTTGCCATTAACCTACTTCGATTTCCCTGTAACATCTTTTGAGTGATCATCTAAATCCGTAGTTATGAGGCAGTTTTTACTTCTATGAAGGAGATTCATTTAATTAAGATGCCATTGTAATATGAGACTTAGTTTGTTTATGGAATGTGTTTTAATGGGATTAAAAACTAAAATCATGTGAGATAAATATCTATTTATGCACTACTTATACATTGACATTTATTATAAATGAATATGAGATAGTATATAATTAAGATGAAAGAAAAATGCAAATGAAGAGATTACGTTTATCCATTATGCAAGAAAGGAGCCTAAATTTTTCAACTACCCATTCATGGGGTATGTGTTTAAAACTTATCATTATTTCAAGGCACCCTTCCATGCCACATCAAATCCCGTTAATGGCAAATTGATAGAAGCCTTGAAGTAAGGGTAACTTATAAACATAAACTCTCAAGTTCATGGTTGAAAAATCTAAGCCCTTTCTTTGCAACAATTGTATATATGCAAGCTACATCTTCTTTTTTTCCTATATTTGCAATACATGACCTAAATCAAATCATTCATTTTCAAGTCTAGTTTCTTATAAACTAAAAACATAAGAGCTTACATCTTGTTCACCATAAGAAAAGAGAGTCATTAAGACCATAAATAAATAGCAGTGGTATATGAACAATATTCATTAATTCCATTTTTGGTAAGTATTTACTACAACGATTATGTCATGACCCTAAAGGGGGCCTAATAGGATTGCCTAAAATTTTCATATCATGTGTGTACCCATGATTTGAAAATCATCTTACAAGTCAGAGATTGCAAGATTCTAAACAATTAGTCACTAAAGTTTTTATTTAATTAACTTACGATCACATATATGTGACTATAGATATCCGATAAGCCACAGTCCAACAGAACCGTAGAGAATCGATATCCCCTACCAAACAATAAGATTAGATGGTAAAGTTCTAAAACTCAAACTTATTAAAGTCACAAAATTTAAATGTAGTATATAATAATTCAAATGTAGTATATAATAATTCAAATGAACCATATAATCTATCCTCAGAGTCTAACTTCTATGCATCTCGACATTGGCACTCAACTCTCAGTTCTTAACCCATATCCGATCATCTAGCAACCTATAAGAGAAAACTATTAGGGAGTAAGCTATAAAAGCTTAATGAGTTAACCCTCGTACTATACCAGCAAACAAGTTATCAAACAATTTATTACCAAATATATGAATGCATGAACAAGCAGTATGCCAAACAATATATATGCAGTTGACCTGTACTGCATATAACATCAAAATTTAACGCCCTCCAAAGTAAGGGTTGGAGATACATTGGCACCAATCACAATCGGGCTCTAGCACCTAGGTTTTTACCCTCATATCATTATATAGGAATTCCCTATTTCATAGAACAGGTTTCTACTTCCATCAGTCAATAGTATACAAATAACTAGGTCTAGCGGTGAATGGGCTCACGCAGTCCATGCTCACACCTTACAGCAGTGGTCTCTAGACGCAACCCCTAGCTACCCACGGTTAGCATCTCCGGCATTAGTAAAACCCACGAGCCAAGGGTAGGGTCTTGTTGTACCAATACTCCTACATTATACTAATCAATTCATATGGGAATTCATCCCTCCAAGGCCCCTCATTACCAACCGCATAAGATGACGGCCGGAACATTATATGCAATGTTCGTACTCTATGCATGAACCGTTTAATTTTTATTGGGTTGAATATAATTAAGTCAATTTATGAGGTGATCAAACAATATCAACAAATCATTTAAGTTATGCAACAATCAATTATATAATCATATTTTCAACATTTAACAGTATTTTGCACAATAATCAATCAATATCAATCACATGCATAACTCGAAACCCCATGCATCAAGTTATTAATATTTAATTCATGTGCACTAACTACAAGCACAAAACAAATATAGAGTCATCAAGAATACTCACTTGGTCATAAATAATGTCAGGGATTGTATTAGTCCAAGGGTAAGTCAGTCTCAATCTTAGGGTCACCTAACATTAGGAAAATATAGAAAGTAATAAGTTTGAGAATAACTAAACTAGTATGTTAAATTGTACTATTTACTTAAATTGATTATTGACTTACGTGAAATCATCGATTCGAGCTTTTTATCGAATCGCGTATAACTTTTTCGTTTTAGCTCAGATCGTTATGAACTTATAGTCTATTTTGATCGTTTTCTAGCGTATTTTCTAGTAACGAGGTCTGTTTTGAACGTTGTAACTTGTAGTGTAAATTGTGATATAAAAATATCACAAAAATTATTATTTAAGTTTAAAAATTATAAAATATTGATTTTTGCTTTTTCTTAACATATTTATGATTTTATAATTATTTAAATCATATATTTGATATTTTTATTATTTTGAGCGTATTTTTCTACTTTTGAGATTTTTAACTTTATTATGATTATTATCTTTATTATTTTTACTATTTCTCATTTTCTTATTTATTATTTCTCTTATGTACTTCACAATTATACACATATGTATATTCATATACTTATAATATATTTTATAACTTATTTTATTGGAAAATCTTTAATTACGATATCATATATATATATATATACATACACCTTACATATTTACGAATTTATTAAATATATTATATGTGCTAATCCATATTCGGTATACTACTTATATATATATATATATATTATACGTATTATATATGTATATGTATTTATTGAAAATAAACATATTCTTATATACATATTCATGTATTTATATTTATATATATATATGTCTTACATATGTACATACATGTAAATACATATATATATATATATATTCGATATATACATATAATTACCACATTAGTAATTATATGTACATATACATGTATGTATGTAAACTTGGTATGAGTACTCCCTAAAATCCCAAAGCTAAAAATAAAGTTGTTGTCAGGACCCTAAAGGGAGCCTAATAAAATTACCTAAAATTTCCATAACATGTGTATACCCATGATATGAAAACCGCCTTACAAGTCAGAGATTACAAGACTCTAAATAATAAATCACTAAGATTACTGATTTTCAAGTAATTAATTTATTGTAACATAACATAACATATAAATATCCGGTATCTCACAGTTCCTCAGAACCGCAGAGAATCGATATCCCCTACCAAATAATAAGACAGGATATACTAACATTATAAAAATATATATATACAAGAAAAATTAAATTATAGTAAGTTCTAACATATAAATATTTTTTACAAAGGATGTTTATGTATCACCTATAAAGATCTCAGCTAATTCTAACACTAATATACATATCTTCATCTTACACTCAACACTTGAGATTTATCTCAATCCCATCGTAAGTAAACCTGCAAGAAAAACTAAGGAGGAATGGGCATATAACAGCTTAGTGAGTTCGTCCCTCACCACTACCATTCAAGCAAGTTATCACACATTATCATCACACATGCAAGCAAGCTATCTACATACAAAATGAATGCAGGTATGATGAATGCAGGAGTGATAAATGCAAGCAACACATTCATAGGAGTCCAGAACTATGAACAGCGTAGAATTACGTCGTCTACACATCGATTATCCCCTGTACTTACCCACACAAGGCACCCAACTTACCAACATGAGGCTACCTAGTAGCACCACCCCTCTAAGCAACACTCAACTATTACCCTAATCGAGAAAAGAGTTCCAATCCAAATAGATGGATCCCAAACTAAGACTATCCACCATCCAAGGCCCCTCGGGTATAAACATGCGAGTTTTCTTGCAACCAGAATTATCTAAGGCCTTATAGGCGCAATAAAGCGAATCCTCTCGCTATGAATTGGAGATCCCATGCTAGCTTTGCCTTAACGCTAAAATATTATTTATGGCTCCACGAGCCCTTATAAAGATCATACAAAAATATGTTTAAGAGTAGAAAAGCTTTTTTCAAAAACACTTTTCTCAAGATTTTTACAAAGCTAGCACTCTCCATTCATACCTTTACCGAGTCATAGACATGCGACAAGTATAATTGGTTATTTTGATCTAATACTTATATTTATCAATTTAAAAAGGTGATCACACAGATGATAGCAAACAAGCAAAGTAGTCATTCAGACATACAAGCACCAACAAGTAGCAAAACCTCATATAAGTAATACGCATAAGCAAGTAGCAAGTCATTAGAACTCCCTCACCTGGATTATTGCTCATTCTCCAAGCCTTTGGGGTTTCCAGAACTCAATATTGAACACCTAAATCAAAATAGTAAAACTTATAAGTATTCTAAAAAGTCAGACTCCTTAGTTAACTAAAAGTCTATTGTAGTTTGTCTAGTTCCCCTAATATAACCTAAGTATAATATATATAGGGTTTACCATATTCAATGGGATTAATAGTAATTATTTTCTTATATTTGTAAGTTATGAAACTTCCTTTATGTATTTAGTAACTTTTCATTCTAATTCCAATATTTACAAACTTATAGTTGTTTTTCTTCATTTTCAAATGCACGTTCATACAATGATGTCCGTTTTGAACGTTAAGATCCATATTTTATGATATGGACTAAACTTATTAAAATTTTAACTCATTGAAGCTTAATTATTCTTATTGCTTATGTTTATATCCTATTTTAATACTTAATGATTTAATTAGCTATTAAATTCTTACATTTAGGAAATTTACATTAGTATTACTATTTTATGTATTTAGTTAAGTTTAATTCAATTTAGAAAGTGCATTAGGGTTTAAAGGATGTTCGACTCCTAAGTACATGTACATACTTATGTTATACTCTTATGTAATCTTATAAGTTATTATTTTATAAGCTTATGCTTATGTCATCACTTACGTCATCAATCGCTTGTGTCATCGCTTATGTCATCATTTGCTTATGTCATGACTTATGTCATCTTTTGATTGCATCATCACTTACATCATCATTTGATTGCATAAGCCCTTACCTCATGCTTAAGTCATACTTAAGTGTCTTATGTACACTTTACATATGTTAACTATATACTTATACCTTTACTATACTTACATATATACTGGTATACTTATATATATACTTATACTTATACCATATTTATTCTTGTACATATACCCATGTATACATACGGTCACATATGTATTTTTATACATATGTTCATATGCCTAAAATTCCTTTTAAGAAAGCTTCTCTAATTTTATTCTTTTTGTGTTTTAAGGGTATATTTAGCATGGTATAGGTATGTATAGTTAGTATGTCTTAGTTTAGGTTATGTACATAATGAATACTTATGTACAAAGGTCTTTATACTTGTATTTCTCTAATATACCCTTATGTACACATACTTAAAGACATATACACATACATCTTCCATTTTATAAAGATTCCTACTCTTCTACACATGTATATGGAGCTTCCACTTCTAACAACATATATACACATATCATACCAACTTTCTATACTAACTTAGCTTACACAACTAAATACTACATAAAATAGAAAATCAAATGATAACATACCTTGTTCTCCTTGATTTATGTTAGTAGAAAGTGTAAAAGTATGTAAGAAAATGTTTGGAATTTTGGAAGCAAATGGAATCACAGTTAGGAAGAGGAAGAAAAGAACTTGGTTTTGTGTTGTTTTATGTTTTGAAAATGAAAACAAATGGGGTCCAAAGAGGAGAAGTTGTGGATAGAAAAGAAGTAGGGAAAAGGAAGAAAAATCTAAAAGAAAAGAAAAGAAAAGAAATCATTAGAAGGAAGAGATATTTTCTAAAGTGAAAGTGACATTTTGTTGACTTTTCTATATGTTGACTTTAGTCAACATGTGTTGACTTAGTCAACCTTTTGACCTTGGTCAACATGTGTTGACTTGCTCAACTTTCCAAAAGTATATGCCATTTAGTATACATAATGTGATAATTAAGGAAAATTAAGAAAAAAATTAAGGAAATGAAAGGAAATGAGACATTTGGTAAATTGATTAGTAAAAATAGATGATGAGATCTTACTTTAGGTATTTATATCCTAAATACATCATTTAGTAGGCTACTTAGTATAACTAGTATGAAAAGTATCAATTAAGGTATTAAGGTTTACTACATGTAAACCTAAACATCAACTAAACTCTTAACTCTATGTAATACTAACCTAATTATATACTTAGAAGATGAATGTGATCTATGATACAATATCTTAGTTTCTAAAAGATTACTCTAGTATTATAAATATTTGTGAATGATCGTAGGTTATCTTTAATCTTTTACTATTGATTTAGTATAATACTCAGGTTATATTATTAATTAGGGTTTTAGGGTAAATTATGGTGAATAAGTGCTTTTATATCCTTAAAGTTATAGTTTTAGGGTTTTTATTACTTCCGAGTACAATCTCTAGTGTTTTTACACATTTAAGGTTTAATATATTCATATGCGATTAAGTTTTCGATTGTTATCTTAGGATTTTGATGAGGTTCAAGGTTAACTTTTACAGTTATATATACTTAAGGTCTTAGGGTCTTCGTATACAATCAGAGGTTTAATTACTAATTTAAGGTTTTTCATATTCACTTTAGGTTTTAAATTGAGATTTAATCGATTTTAAATCTCACTGGCTCTATTGACTTCAAGAAATCATCTATAGTTTAGGCGTTTGATTCTATACTTAGAAAGCTAGATTCGCAGGGTTTACAGTTGTCTCATTCTAGAGTCATCATTAGACCAACCATTCGCATTACTTGTCCATTGTAATTGTCCATAAAAACATCTCATACCAGTAATATAACCTAATTACACTCATAATCTCATATAGATTTTTTATATTTTGTAGAAAGGATGGTTTCTCCTTAGTCAATTCCATGAAAATTTCTATCAAGATTCGGCATTGCTGAATTCTTATTAGTTTACAAAAATTAATATATAAAATATTACTATTAAATATAATTAATCAAATTATATAACAAATGATAAGGGAAAAAAATAAAGAAGGTCGGACCATGTCAATCTTAGATTATGATGGTAGAGTTTTGGGCTTCAGGAGACCTTAAGACCAAGTTAGGATGACCTGCAAAATAGATAAAGTGAGAAGAATAGTTAAGGGTTATCTATAACGTCCCGCCTTCTAGGTGTCTACTTTTTTTTCTCAAACTCTTAATACTTGAATACGATTCATTATTGCCACCCTTGAGCTAAGGACAAAGTAGAACATGTATTCCACTTGCTCTTTTATTCCATAGCAACTGCTTCCAAATCATTTCTCGTACAATATGATAAACAACAATGAATGCTTTTACAATAGCAAGCTATACTCAAAGTATCAAAGTTACACACTTCTATACAACATAGTAACTCTTTTACAAATATATGTTTTTGGATTACCATGATGATACTAAACCTTTGGTGAAGTAACACTCACTACTTTCCTGAAAAGCTATCTCCATGTACTCAAGCCATATTTTGCAGTCAATAACTTCTCTCAAGAGCCCATCTTCAACTAGAGTTTTAAAGTCTCCTTATCACTCTGATACAATCTTCTATCTATTTATTCATAACCTAAGCATAAGAGAAACTTATCCCCACAACTACTGCAAGCTAAGTGAGATTGGATAAATACACAATAACAAGCATAGTAAAACAAACATATCATTGAAGTAGTTAGTCCAATTACACTATCTTATAGTTTCCCAGCCAAGCAATCAATGTAAATGTAACAAGTGCATGCCATTTTAATGCACATGATATGCATCAACAACGATATCCTAGCTCAACCTAGCAACTCATCTAATTCAGTCTACTCAAATTGGGCATGTAGATAATATATCTAGGAACCTAACAAACATTTCAGCCTAGCAAAACCACTATGCATTATTAAAGTTTTGGTTAATGCAAAACTATATGCATGAAATCCTAGCTTTGCAAACTTATTCGAGCAAATCATAAGTTTTAAAAGACGAACTCGTAGATCCTTTTCGTACCATGCCATGAATGCATCAACCAATTCTCAATCAACATCAAGTGTAACAACAAAGCTTATCATGTTTCATTCAACCTCTATTTTAGGTTTTAAATTAGCTTCTAAATTAGATACTTATTATAGCACAAATTTCTACAAGATTTCACTCACAACTAGGTGTAGAATAAACTACATAATGTATTGCCAGCATCATACTTACAAAGCATAGCATCAAAAGGTATTTACATCACGAATCTAATCAAACTTTCTCAATAGGTTATTAGCCCAGCCTTTACTTAATATCTATGTCAATTCTAAGACCTCAATATCAGCTTCACTTAAGTGAACACTTTAGGAGGTAAGGTTAATTCCTAGACTCTTTTCCAAGTTAATATAGATTCTAGAAAATGTCACATAAGCATTATCAATACATAGCATAGCAACAAAATCTAGTATTAGATCACATTCAATCTGCAACAATTATAATAAGTAACATAACTTGTCAAGTAATGCATCAATTCCTGCCAATCTTAGCCAAGCCAAACATCATAGGGCGCATAGAGTTGAGTAGATACAAGTCTACTCAAAGCATACATAAATATCTACTTACTTGGAACTCAGTTGCTCACTAACTAAGCTTATTAACTTGTCCTTATTAGTGATCCATTGATATTTATCTCAATGTAGTACTTTATTTTGTATATAAATTATGAAATATTGTTAATTTACTCATCTATATAAGAATTAAGTTGGTTAGTTGTTAAGTTATTACCCTATGCCTTAAGTATTGGAAATTTAGAATGGTGATAAGAGTTCATTTTACCTTTGTTACCTTCTAAGCTATTCCTTGAGTCAAGATACCATTGTAGTATTTAATTGGAGAGCTTTTGAGCTACTCTCTAAACCATATGGGTGCTAAAGCTCACAACAAGTTCAGCCTTTGAGTCAACTTTTAAGTTTGGTAAGTACCCCAAATTCTTCAATGAACATCCTTTGATATAGCTTTTGAGTGCTCGCATATCTAATAATCAGCCCAAATATTACTCTAAGTTACCTTCTAACTAAGTTGTTGTATCTACTAAATTTTAAATTTCCTAACAGATAACCCTCCAAGATGTCATCTAAGTTCAATTAGCTACATAAATTCAAAGAATTTACCTCTAAATTTTCCTTTGAGACTAGTATCTTCAAAGTTCTTAAGAATATTCTCTCTGATGTAGTCTCTAAGATTCTCTTGTTTCACCACTCACTCAAAATTTCGCCTTTGATTTAACTTCTTATTCAATACTTAGTAGGATTCTTACCTTTCATTTCCTTTGAGTTATCCTTTGCCTTCCTTCAATATCCTCATAATCAATTCACGGGTTCATTTCTTTCCAAGTCCAGGTAGGAATCACCAAAGGAATGCTTCAACTAATATTCCTTAGCCTTATCACATCCAAATTCTTTATGTAACTCATCATCATCCATAATTCCCCAAGTTTACATTCCACTAAACTATAAATTTAAGGGCATATAATTGACTTTCTGTACCCCTTCCTACAAAACCCAATTCAACAGCTCTAGTATAAAATAAATACTCCATTAATCACTTAAACTCATAATCCAAGTGAGGTCCTTAGGAAAAATACAATAGTTTATTCCAAAAACACCATTTTAATCATATTTTAGGGCTCAAAAATTCATAAAAATTATAGAAAATAATTTTTTGAAAAATCTTTTAATAGCATTTTATTATAAATATAGGAAAGTTCATGGAAAAGTTTCAAAGATGAAATTATGTCATTTGACCTATTTATTTAAATATTGAAAATTGTTCAATTTCATCGATTTCTTAAGGACATGTACTGTAGCTATTAAATTTATACAAAATCATATTTTTCCTAAATTCTACACATAAAAGTATGTAAGAATAAAATTTTCCAAAATTTTCTCTACGCATTTAATATTTTTTTTTTTAGAATTTGTGCAAATCGAACAAAAATTAAAGCCTCATCGAAAAATGGAGCTCTGGCTACCTCCGACAACCTCTACCTTGTCAATGCAACTTGATGCTAGGTTTTGGTTCAAGTGGTGGTGGTGGTTGGCTTCTAGTTACTCCTTCAGTATACGTTCTCTTCTAATCCCCATTTATGCACCAATTCTTGTAATTTTTTTCTAATTTTGTTCTTCAATCACCAAACCCTATACTAAATTTTCCCAAATCTTCCATTGCATGTATGAAATATTGGAGAGTATTTATTGATTTTTCATAGTTGTTTGGGGTGTTCAAATGAATTAACTCTTTCACTCTCTTCTAAAATTGGAGTTTATAATTAGTTAATTGCATGTTTATCCTAATTTCATTCACTAACACTTGTCCCTAAAGCTCCACACACCTAGTATGGTTTAAATCTAGCTACCCCATGTGCTTTAACAAATTTTTATTAATTTAATGTAATTTACATTACTCCTTTTAGCTTAAAATATAAATAATCCGGTATTTTAGTTAATTACAGGTATTTGTTTATGCATAATAATTACACGTTATATACATATGTTCTATATATTATTTTGTGTCATGTGATATTTTTATTATATATATAATTTATCTTTAACATCTCATTAATTATCGAAACTCGTTTTACACATGTTTAATAAATAATGGATAATTTACATATAACTCAATAATATAAACCTATTGAGTATATCCAACATGTATAGTATAATTATATAATCGTACTACATGTTATTTGACTCCCAAAATTACTTCTATAGGGTAAATAATTTATCTCTAAGGTTTCATGGTTATGTAGAACTCTAATTTCGAGTTTTTGATAATTACCAATTATACTTGGTAAAAATACGTTTTATTGAGGTTGAATATTATAAATACTTTATTTTGAGGAATTGATATTAGAACGCTATTTGTCTAACTTATATGAACTTATATTAAAATTTGGCTTAATTTAAACAAAATTGTCCAAATGCCTTAATTTGTCCCAAACACCTTAATTCATGAAGATATTAAATAGTTTGGGTACAGTCATTTAACTTAACTTATTTCTTAAGCTTCTCTTGATGACTTTACTTTATTGCTTGTCTCTGCTATACTTCTTACATTATAAGTGCAATAAATGTAGTCTGCCACTCCAAGTCTTGGGTAGTAGGTCAAAAATCAAGTCTCACATTCTACCTCCCTTATAAAAAGTTTCTTTCTCAAAACTTCCACAACCTATGATTTTTGAGTTCAAATCTAATACAATGCTTCCATTGCACGATTCTAGTTTTCACATCACATCACAGTCATCAACTATTGTCAATGGTAAAATTCTTCAATACTACCTTCTATATCTTGATCTCAAATTTATCAACTCAAGAAATTCCTGCTTTAACTTACATGTTTTTATCTTATGTTTCTAACTACTACATCATAGACTTAATATAGTTGGTTCTAAACATTCACTTGTTTCATCCTCTATTATATTCTCTACTTTTCTTGTTCTTCACTCCCTTTCTCATCCAAGTTGCCTTTTCATGGCAACTAATCCTTTACCGTAACTTTATTAAGTTCTTATCTAAATATCATAACCATCATTTTACTACCTATGATTTTACCTTTCATCATTGTCTCATATTAAGCTAGCATGCTTCTACACCAATCCTTTACCATCATTCAAATTTTGATTTCCAACTCATTTCATTCCTTCAATTTCTTTAGACTCTTGCATTAATTAGTTCTATAGGACCGATATTCATTCCTTCCATTAATTCATTGTCTATCCACAGCTTTGTTAACATATCTTTCCACATTATCCTTACCATTAGCACATATCCTAGTCCTGATCTCTACTTAAGATGATCATAACAAGTTCGTTTTTCTTATGTCTATAGGTCATATACTACAAACATTGCTTTACAATCATGGTTAAGATCTTAGATATTTCATATAACTAACACATATATCAGTAAGAATGAGTTTGGAAAATTTGAACTTTCCACCAACTTAGATACCAAAGAGATAGAGAACTAATCAAACCAAATAGATTTGACTTAATCTGATGGAAGTTGACACAAATCTTAATGAACAAGACTCACAAAGACACTAGACACTTTTTTGATTGACAACAAACATGATAAGACTATATCAACATCAAGGATAGAAGGACTAGAAGCTTTGTTATGAAAGACACGAAAATTGTAACAACATGAGTCTTGATAAAAGAATCATGAAAGTCATAGATTTGTCTTACTCATCTTGCTTACCACATGTGCCTTGGGGTACATAAAAAGTATATTATGCTCTCATAATGTTACTGTTGTAATTCATATTAACTTCATATACTTTATCATCATCTAACTCCTCAATCTCATTATTAACTATTTCCTTGCAAGTCACAATCTTACTCTACACAAAGTCAACTTTTGAATTTGACTCTGATATAGGTTATAATTCATTCTCTAAGTTATCTCTTGATTATCTACCTTCGACATTTCCTTATCTTAATACATACTTCATTTCTTTTCTCCTTGGTTCCAACACATATACACACCTAAATCCTTCGATAATCTCTTTTGTCACTCAAATTTATATGAATTTTCAATGATTTCCTTTCAATAATAGCTTAAATTCACTAAGTTCTTAAGCATTCCTCCAAAGCTTCTCATCGGAGTTCACTCTAATCTATGTTGCTCCATATCACATCTCATCCTTTCCTTAACATAACCTAATTCATGGGCCAAGCTATGTCTTATACCTCATCTTCACCCTTACTTCAATCCATCAAGTCAATATAAAAGTCTCGATACTTCTGTCAAACATACATTAAATCCTTGTTTCTAGATAATTTGTGATACTTTGAGGCCCAATCAAAATAACAATGCTCTAATACCACCCTATAACGCTCTACTTTCGAGGTGTCTACTTAAAATTTTTTCTCAAACTCTTGATACCTAAAGACGATTCATTACTACCATCCATGAGTTAAGGATAAGGTAAAACATGTATCCTACCTACTCTTTTATTCCATAACAACTACTTTCGAATCATTTCTCATACAATAAGATAGATAACAACAAAAGCTTTTACATTAGCAAGCCATACTTAAAATATCAAAGTTACACACTTATATACAACATAGTAACTCTTTTACAAATACATGTTTTTGGACCACCACCACTATATTAAACCTTTAGTGAAGTAACACCCACTACATTCTTGAAAAGCTACCTTCATGTACTCAAGTCATATTTTGCAGTCAACAACTTCTCTTAAGAGCCTATCTTCAGCTAAAGTTTTAAAGTCTCCTTATCACTCTAATACTTTCTTCTATTTATTTATCTATAACCTGAGGATAAGAGAAACTTATCTCCTTCAGCTACTACGAGCTAAGTGAGATTGGATAAACACATAACAACAAGCATAGCAATACAGGTATATCATTAAAGTAGTCAGTCTAATTACATTATCTTATAGTTTCCTAACCAAGCAATCAATGTAAATATAACAAGCGCATGCCATGCTAATGTACTTGACATGGATCAGTACCAATATCATAGCTTAGCCTAGCAAAACATCTGATTTAGTAAACTCAAATCAAGCATCTAGATAATATATCTAGAAACCTAACAAACATTTCAGCCTAGCAAAACCATGAAGCATGGTTAAAGTTTTTAAATTTTTGCACAATGTAAAACTATATGTGCAAAATCCTAGCATTATAAACTTATCTTAGCAAAATCATAAGTTTCAAAAGACTGACCTGTAGGTCCTATTTGTGCCATGCAATGAATGCATCAATCAATTCTCAACCAACATCAAGTGTAACAACAAAGCTTATCATGTTTCATTCAACCTTTGTTTTAGGTTTTGAATTAGCTTTTGAATTAGATACTTATTATAGCACAAATTTCCACAAGATTTGACTCACAACCTGTTTTAGAATAAACCAAACAACATATTGCCATCATCATAGTTACAAAGCATAGCATCACAAGGTATTTAAACTACGAATCCAAGTAAACTTTCTCATTAGGTTACTGGCCCAACCTTTACTTAATATCTATGTCAATTATAAGACCTCGATATCAAGTTCACTTAGGTGAACACTTTAGGAGATAGGGTTAATTCCTAAACTCTTTTCTAGGTTAATATACATTCTAGCAAATGCTACATAAGCATTTATCAACATACAACACATCAACAAAATCGAGTATCAACTCATCATTCAATCTGTAACAATTATAACAAGTAACATAACTTGCTAAGTAATACATCAATTCCTAGCTAATTTCAATCAAGCCAACATCATAAGGTACACAAAGTTAGGAGTAAACACAAGTATATTCGAAGCACACACAAATATTCACTTGCTCGTAACTCAATTGCTCACTAACTAAGCTTGCTAACTTGTCCTTGTTAGTGATCCCTTGATATTTATCTCAATGTAGTACTTTATTTTGCATATAAATTATGAAATATTGCCAATTTACTCGTCCATATAAGAATTAAGTTGGTTAGTTATTAGGTTATTACCCTATGCCTTAAGTATTGGAAATTTAGAATGGTGATATGAGTTTATTTTACCTCTGTTACCTTTTGAGCTACTCCTTGAGTCGAGATACCATGGCAATATTTAACTAAAGAGCTTCTAAGCAACTCTCTAAACCATATGGATGCTGAAGCTCACAACAAGTTCAGCCTCTAAGTCAACTTTTAAGTTTGGTAAGTACCCCAGATTCTTCAATGAACACCCTCTGATATAGCTTCTAAGTGCTTACATATCTAATAATTATCCCAAATATCACTCTAAGTGACCTTCTGACTAAGTTGTTACATCCACTAGAATTTAAATTTCTTAACAAAAAACCCTTTGAGATATCGTTTGAGTACAATTAGCTTCATAATTTCAATGAATTTACCCTCTAAATTTTCCTTTGAGACCAGCATCTTCAAAGTTCCTAAGAATATCCCCTTTGATATAGTCCTTGAGATTCCCCTGTTTCACTCTCACTCACAATTTCACCTCTAATTTAACTTCTAAGCCAGTACCTAGTAGAACTCTTGCCTTCCATTTCCTCTAAGTTATCCTCTACCTTCCTTCAATATCCTTATAATCAATTCACGGGTTCATTTCCTTCTAACTCCAATTAAGAGTCACTAAAGGAACACTTCACCAATATTCCGCAGCCTTATCACGTCTTAATTCTTCACGTAACCATCATCATACACAAATCCTCAAGTTGACACTCCACTAAACCATTCATTTAAGGGCATATGTTAACTTTCTATACCTCTTCTTACAAAATCCAATTCAGCAACTCTAATATAAAATAAATACTCCATTAATCACTTGAACTCATAATCCAAGTGAGGTCCTTAAGAAAAATACAATAGTTTTTACCAAAAACATCATTTTAATCATAATTTGGGGTTCAAAAATTCATAAAAATTATAGAAAATAATTTTGTGAAAAATATTTTCATAGCATTCTAGTATAAATATAGAAAATTTTATGGAAAATTTTCGAAGTTGAAACTATGTCATTAGACCTATTTATTTTAATATCAAAAATTGTTCAATTTTGTCGATTCTTAAGGACGTGTACTGTAACTATTAAATTTGTACAAAATCATATTTTTCCTAAATTTTACACATAAAAGTAGTCAGAATAAATATTTTCCAAAATTTTCTCAACACATTTAATATTTTTTTAAATTTATGTAAATCAAACAAAAATGAGAGCCTCACCAAAAAAAGGAGCTTCAGCTACATCTAGCATCCCCTACCTACCTTATTGGCATGACTAGATGCTAGGTATTAGTTCAGGTGGTGGTGGTGGTCAGCTTCCAATTACTCCTTCAGTATACGTTCTTTTCTAGTCCCCATTTACACACCAATTCTTGTAAATTTTTTCTAATTTTATTTTTCAATCACCAAATCCTATATTAAATTTTCCCAAACCTTCCATTACATGTATGAAATATTAGAGAATGTTTTAGATTTTTCAAAATTGTTTGGGGTGTTCAAATGAATTAAGTCATTCTCTCTCTTCTAAAATTGGAGTTTATAGTTACCTAATTGCATGTTTATCCTAATTTTATTCAATAACACCTGTCCCCAAAACAATTTTTTATTAATTTACTATAGTTTACATTACTTGTTTTAGCTTAAAATATAAATAATCTAATATTTTAGTTAATTACAGGTGTTCATTTACACATAATAATTACACATAAGGTATAGACATTTGTTCTATATATTATTTTGTGTTACGTAATATTTTTATTATATATATAATTTATCTCTAATGTCTCACTAACTATCGAAACTGATTTTATACGTTTTTTATAAATAACAAATAATCTACATAGAACTCAATAATATAAATGTATCGAGTATATCCAACATGTATAGCATAACTATAAAACCGTACTACTTGTCATTTGACTCCCAAAATTACTTCCATAGGATAAATAATTTATCTCTAAGATTTTATGATCATATGAAACTCTAATTTTGAGTTTCCAGCAATTACCAATCGTACTCGGTAAAAATATGTTTTATTGAGATTAAATATTATAAATACTTTATTTTGAGAAGTTGATATTACTAAGACTATTTGTCTAACCTTTATGAACTTATTTTAAAATTTGGCTTAAGTCAGATAAAATCGTCCGAAGGCCCTGATTCATTACAAATGCCCTAATTCGCAAAGATATCAAATAGTTCCGATATAGTCATTTGACTTAACCTATTTCTTAAACTTCTCTTAATAACTTTACTTTATTGCTTGCTATTGCTATACTTCCTATCACGATCTGAGGGAGGCCTAATCGTAGGAGGTGTCGTATATCACATAAAAGATCATAGATTGGTTCTGCTTCCAATCAATGACCTTTTATACAATATATAAGGCTATTATTACAATCATTTACCTAGGGGTATGTAGATAAAGATAATACCATAGCATAACTATATAACATAAGATTTATAAGATATTACAGCTATTGTAATATTATAGAACTCATTGTCTCATAAGACTAGTAAATGTTCTACAATAAGATAAAGTTATTGAGCTAACTACTACATAACACTATGTAGATCATTACAAGTTTATAATAAAGTCATACTGTACATAAGTTTACTATTCTCTCCGGCTTACATATACACCCTAGAATACTAGACCAACCTATGGCATACCTCAGCTAGATGTAACAAATAGGTCCTCCTGCAGTAAAAGTCTATAAGGGTGTAAGCTTACTAAGCTTAGTGAGGTATCCCTCAATCATACAGACAAACAAGTTGTACAAACATTAATTCAAACATATAAATGCATGTTCACACAGTATGCCATATAAATACATATAGTTAATTAGATACTATATGTTAGATACTATATGTAACTCAAATTTAACTCCATCCAAAGTCAGGGTTGGAGCATATACAGCACTAGTCAGATCCAAGTATTATACCTGAACTTATTTCACTACAAAAGTCTACGTTTCATATTCAATTCAAAACAGTTAGTTGTTAGTTTATTTTAACCAAAAATTAAGTTCCAAGTATAATTACAAATAGGCCTTCGTAGTCCACACTCACCCCTAAATGAAGACATCTAGTCTCAACTCTTAATCAGGTGATTGGTACGTGTGCATTATACTAAAATACTATATTCATAAATTATTAATCCCTATGTGGCCTCTTGCTACCTCCGTGTAATGTAATGGTCAGAATCAATTGTGTAATGCATGTTTATGCATGATCCAATTCATTTTAATCAAGTCTAATATAATTAGGTCCTATTATTATATGACCAAATAGATCAATATCTATTGGATATACCATGCAACATACAATACATTATTATATTTTAAAGTAATTTCATAACTTATCAAGCAATATCATTCATATGCATAACTTAACCGCACACATCATCAAATTATTAATAACAGTTAATATTCAATAACCATAAGCACAAACATGTATAAAATTATAAGGAGTACTAATTCAACCATGATGCAAGTCAAGGATCATGGTAATCCTCGAGAAAGTCGGTGTCCATGTCAGGATCACCTGTTGATTAAGAAATGAAAAAGATAATGAATATCTAAGTAAACTAACTATCCCATATACCTATTTATCTAAATCTACCTATATTTCTATCAAATTTCCTTAGTTCAAGCTCTTTTGGTAATCACATATAACTTTTTGTTTTAACTCTATTATTTATAAACTTATAATTGAATTTTATCATTTTCAAGCATATCTTCGCGTAGCAGGATTCATTTTGGACATTAAAATCCACATTTTTCGAGATAAACATAAATTGTTATAAATTTAATCATTTTGACTCAAATATATTTATTTTTTAATTTTGAGTTTTTCCTTCGTATTTTATGATTTAATTAATTTCTAAATTTCATTATTTTTATAATTTATTATTTTTTAATCTAATTTATATAAATTTTAGTATTTTTTTGTTTTAAGCTTAATTTGCTATTTATTGTGATTTTTTTATTATTATAAATTGCTTAATTAATTTACTATTATTATTCTTTAATTAATTTGAAATTTTCAATTTGATTATTTAATTGGAATAAATTGCTGATGAGGCACGATTTTATCGGTACATATGGAAATTTGTTGAATTTTCTTGATTTTTATATTTCTTAAATTTTATATTATTATTAGGTATATTTATATATTGTTATATTTACTTAATTAATAGATTATGGGCCTTAATTATGTATTATAAGTTTAAACCCATTATATATGCATGTATATTTTATTCTATGATATTAAATAAGTATATATTGTATATGTATAATTATACATAAGTACTTATGTGTTTATGTACATACATATATTCTTAATTATTTTATTATACATAATATTTTATTGTATGCACTTATATTTAGTATCTTATTATATACACTCATGCATATATACATAAGTACATTTGTATTCTCATCGATATTATTATACTTAGTATTTAAGTATATGTACCTATACATATATACGTGCTTACATACATATGTCTATACATGTATGCATACGTATGCACACATATTTATACTTGTACTATACTCTTATTGTATGTATTTATGTACATGTACACATATTTATCACCAATTTGATACATACTTTTAAACATATATATACATGTATTTTTATATTTTCTTAGTATATTTTTAAAGAAATTTCATTGTGTTTTATATACACATACACATACTTTTGTTGGTGGATTTTGGGAGTCGAAAATGTCCTATAAAGAAAAGAAAATTGCTTAGTAGCAAAGCTAATCCAATGCGACCACTCCAATACCTAAGTCAATAAGCAAGAATGAGGAAAGTAAAATTGAGTAGTCAAGAGTTATCAAATGTCTCTTACAAAATTTCTTTCCCATATTTATAAGAGACTATCATGTCTAAAGTAGTAGTTATTGGAATAACTATCAAGACACATGGAAGTTTCTTAATTAGACACCTTCCCTGAAATGTAGAGAGAGTAAACAGTTATGTAGTCTAAACGTACTTATGATAACTGTTCGCACCATGAACTTGAATTCAAGGCATGGGGTAAATTCATAGATGGGTTAGAGTCTAAAATCCACAAGTAGCACGACAAATTGATGTCAATAATGTCAGACGAAGAGTTAGATTTCTAGACTTAATGGACTAAACTAATCTATACAAAAGATATAGAACTGATGCCAAATGACACCACAGTGACGAAGAAAATTCAAGAGAGGAGGAGGAACAAAATGTTTTTCTAGGACGCTAAGAGAATTATAAGGCACTATGAAAGTGGAGAGTCGATCTTTTTCAAAAAGGAAGGTACGATAAAGAATAATCATCGTACCGAGTGTAGCTATAAGAGGAAAGCCGTTCTCATGACTTGGAGAGAGAATTGTTGCCTTTGAGTATTGCTCAACACGGATAATGTAGGTTCATTCCTTTTCCATACGTTAATATTAACATGTTTACTCACATTACTGATATGGGTGATGGCAAAGTTAATCCTGCTAAGCTATTGGCCCAGGGCAAGGCTAAGAAATCGAAGGCTGATAAGCGAGTGGCCACCGTAGCTATTACCACTTAGTCAGCTGTCGTGAAGAAAACGGCAAAGGAGGATACAACAAAGCAAGCAGCAATGTAAAAGAAAACCTCCCAATCGATTGAGAAGTAAAAGGTGGGTGAGAAGGCTGTACTGATCGAGGTCACACATTTTAGGGAGCCTTTGGTCAAGAATATTCAACTTGCTGCCAAGCCGAGAAAGGATGGTCGAGAGACCTAACCCCATAGTGAGGCCAAAGATACCATTGCCACCGAAGGGTCATTGTTGGCAGTAGAGGCAGTGCTGAGTGCTAATAAGAGACCAAGAAAGGAACTTGCTGACCAACTACCTACCAAAAGGTCCAAAGATTTAGACAAGAAGACGAAGGAGGCAATGTGGTCCAAAGCTCTTAACATCAGCAGTGCCAAATTCGTCGCTAACAAGGAGGTCAGCGAGTACTTTATCTCGTGTTAGAGCCACAACTTCTTAGATACCGACTCAACCTTAGGAGATAGGATAAAATGTTTGGCCTTAATGGAAGGAATTATTCTTCCAAAGGACTAAGATATTGCTAAAAAGGACATAAATAGGGTCGGTGGTTACAATAATGCCCATATCACAACTAAGTTGTATGATGTGAGTATCCATAACCATCTTTTAACTATTGAATTTGTTTAGTTCCTAAAATTCCTTTTCTTTTTCAGATAAGCAGCCATATTCTGATAGCTTTAGATGAGGCCAATTGAGAAACGAAGAAGGTAATATCCACTGTAGTCTTCATGTATCCTGTCAAGTCACTTCTAATACTCATCATACTAAATGAAAATGTTATAGAAAATCAAGGTTGCATATCTAAAGCCCAAACTGCTACTACCGAGAATGCAAGGATAAGGGCTAAGATGGAGGCGAAAAAACTCAAGGAAGACATTGCTACCAAAAAGTTGGCACATACCTTAACTACTAATGAAGTCTCGAGCCTGAAGGCCAATATTGAAGAGCCATACAAGGAGTCTGAAGGCCTAAAAGAGGAGCTACAGAAAAGGAAAGAAGAGTACTAGGGGCTAGGCTAAACTCTTTATACGATGAGCAACGAAGAGGATAAGCTTAGAATACAATTTAAAGAGTTCAAGACCAACAACACGAATTTATAAAGCTAGGTTATCGAGCTGGAGGAGACTATGAAGAGAGGACCCTCTATCAAAGAGGCACTCGATATAGTCACTTCTAATCGGCAGTATTAGAGACTTCTACGGAAGAAGTTATTGGAAGGGATCCAAGCAGTAAGAGAAGAGATCCTAAAGCTTCACCCTAATTACGAACTCTCCTACCTTGACTTTGCCGACATTGATGACAAAGTCAATAGTTGCAACGAGGACGATGACAATGAAACAAGCACTGAGATTTTTACTAATGGTGATAACGAAGCTCATGTCGAGAATCCAGGGGGAGACAAAGAATGCCTATCAAAAGAAATCCCCTATGTACGGAAAGAGAAATCAACAGACTCTAAGACGCCAAGCAATGAGAAAGAAGTTTACTCAGAAAAAGCCTTAGCATTAGATCCAAAAATTACTTTTGCTAACTTTGATAATAGGCCATAGGATTTTCTTTGTATTCCTTATACATTGCGTTCTAAAAATAAGCCAAATATTTGTAACAATACATTGTTGAATGAAAAGTATCTTTCATATAACTATTTCTAATACGTTTTATCACCAAGCAATATGCTCATGACCTTCATTTTGGGCTCATTCTTTAGTAGTGCCAAGAAGGAGTTGCTATTAGAGGATATTATCTTAAAGATGGCCATTTGTTTAAGGACCAAAGGCTATGTATACTAAACTATTCCACACATGAGCTATTAGTGAAGGAGGCTCAATGTAGTGGATTATTTGGTCATTTTGCAAAGACCAAAATAGCCATTCCGTTAAACGAAAACTTTTACTGGCCTGATTTAACCAAGGATGTCTATAAAGTAGTGAGAAGTTATAAGGTATGCAAGAAAGCTAAGGGGAAAAGAGAGCCCCATGGACAGTATAAGCCGCTACCAACACTAACCTTACATTAGGCCGACCTCAGCTTGGACTTTGTCCTAGGGTTGCCTCAGATGTCCAAGGGAAAATATTTGGTCTTCATAGTAGTAGATTGCTTCAGTAAAATGGCACACTTCATCCTATACCATCGAACTAGCGATGCTTTATATATTGCTGATCTATTTTTGCAGAAAGTAGTCTGACTACACGGAATGCCAAAAACTATTGTTTCAAATCGAAACATAAAATTTTTGAGCTATTTTTAGAAGACTCTTTAGAGAAAACTTGGAACTAAACCTATGTTCAACTTTAGTTGCCACCCCCTGATTGATGGCCATACTAAAGTAATGAACAATACGCTAAGCAATTTACTTAGAGTAGTTGTGGGAAAGAACTTAAAGGATTGAGATCTACGTCTACTAGATGTGGAGATTACACACAACCGAACCATCCATAACACCACTAAAAAGACCCCATTCGAGGTCATCTACAGCCTCAACCCCACTATTCTCCTAAATATGATCAGTATAAGTACACCCACAACTATTGAAGAAAGTCAATTTGGAGTCGATCAAGTCGAAGAATTACAGGAGCTACACTAGACTATGACAAGGAAGATCGCTAAGTTCAATTAGTGACAACAAGAGATAGGTGGTCGAGGTAGCAAAATTATTTCCTTCAATCTAGGAGACTTACTATAGATTCACCTTAGCTGAGAACGATTTCCACACTTGAGAAAGAACAAGTTATCTCCATGAGCTGATGGTCCATTCAAGATTCTGAAGAAGATCAACTACAACGCCTACCAAATCAAGTTGCCCGATGACTATAATGTTTCCTCTACTTTCAATGCGTTCAACTTAATTCCCCATGGACTAGAAGAAGAATATCTCATAAGTGCCCCAAAAGAACAAGAACTGGATACCACTTTAGATTTAAGGTTAAATCTTTCTAACCCTTAAGCAGATGATAGGAATTAACCCTTCAGACTAATCATGTACAGCTGAGCTAGAGGAATCCAAGGACTTACGAGGAGGATAATGGCTCATTACCCCATTCAAGAGAAGGATTCATATTCTAACCTCTATGATTTACTCTATTACTGATGTGAGTACCAAGCTTTCTTATGTACCAACATTGTCTCTAGAATTGCTAAGAAGACATACTGACCCTTTAGGTAGGCATGCTTACCTGTTAAGTAGCCATACCATAATCATGACAACATTTAAGCTTACCAACCTCAATAACGATCTGAAGCTGAGCTCTAGAAATGACCAGGATCTAACCTTAGTCCAAGGCAAATATTCATCAGTGACTAATCGGCTAAGAACTGACTTCATCTTAAATCAAGTTGGGTTTGATTGCATACCCTCTTTTTCCTCACTTCGTTTGAGTTGTACCATATTTTAGAGTGACCAGCAACCAACCGCCGTGTGATACGTATCTTCTAATACAATATTCTAGTAAGATTCTTTACTTTTATGTATAGAATATTCTTCGTCTCTTTTATCCCTTTTTAATATTATTCATGTATCCGAAATGTAAATTACCATTTTGTCTTTTCCATGTATGCTTGTAACCCTAGCAGCGCTTGTATAAATACCCCATTTATTGTATGCAGACACAACTGTTTAATCATTAGAATATGTAAGTTTCCCTTTTGAGTAATCTTAGTGTTCTCATTTACCCTTAATTCTTGTTTATTCCCTTTAGCGAGGAGTGGTGGCAAGTGACCTTATAATTCAAACCAGTACATCATATCTGGTAGATTGTAGATTGAGTAGGATCAATTAGTTTGTCATATCTAGTTGGTAGCTACCCAGACTTTTGCAAGCTACCATCACTACCTTTACTATGTATTTAAACAACAATTCTTTGTCTCCTGATTAGATAAGCCTTAGAAACCTTAAAGGACGAGACATAATGAGTAGTAAGAAGAAAACAATAATATAAGTGTATTACCAAACTTAAGTAGTAGCTAAGTGGATAGCATACTCAATTGCCAAGAATTGTTCCATTAATGCACTCAATAGATGGCACAAAGTGAAAATTAGTCCATACTTGTGCTTTGAGCCTATCTACTTCAGGCTCATCAACATGGCATATTACAAGTATAAAGTGAGGAGCTATTTCTACACATGTTCCTTGCAGCAATTCAACATAAATCGCTAACTTGAAAATATTATGATAAAAGTAAATTACAATAGGTTAGAGAAGAAAAACATCAATTTCAAAATCCATTAAAAGAAACCTAAAATGAACATAGACATTCCCATGCTTCCCTAAAGCAATTCTTAAGATAACTTCTCTCCCCTATTTTAATAAATTAGCAAAATTAGCACTATCAATAGCATTTCATCCATTTCTAATATGCCCTTATGTAAGTAGTGTGATCATATAACTTGAAAATTAAAAAGTAACTTTATA
The DNA here is from genome assembly GCA_024138015.1 of Lumnitzera littorea. Lineage (NCBI taxonomy): Eukaryota > Viridiplantae > Streptophyta > Magnoliopsida > Myrtales > Combretaceae > Lumnitzera > Lumnitzera littorea. The sequence goes on along the minus strand of JAMXBB010000004.1, from coordinate 56,811,525 downwards.
AGTCACCTAAACTTAAATAATAGAACACCCCAAATGGCAATAAAAGAGAAACAAGCTGTGAGAAGCACATTAGTGAACTTGCATAATAACAAAAAGAAACCTAGCCTCTATGAACCTATGAAAGAAAACTATTCGTTCCTTGCGCATACAAAAATAGTCATATGTGATGTTTTGCAAGTTAAGGTAAGAAGATGCAAGTTTATGATTCCTAGATTCAAGAATTGAACAATTAATTTTCTTCTAAATCTTAGAACTCTTGTGTCTAATAAGCCATCATTCATTAATTTACTATAGCAATAGAAGGCTAACAAAATAAAGCATATATAACTACTCTCCTTGAAAGATAAAAGAAAGAAGTGCAATTATATTTCCCTTTTATGGTAGAAGTAAAGTATTTTATTGCTTTGGTAAAAAATGGATCATCTAATGCATATTCAAAAGCTACCACATTATTTCCATAAAGGCAATGGTTCTAGTGCACCTTAAGATAGAGTTTGAATTCCAAAAATTGCAAAAAGATAAAATAAAATAAAAAAGAAGAGAAGACAAGCACTCCTAACCTGAATAAATGATCTTTCAAAATCATGCAAAATAAAAAAGCATCCCTCAAACAAAATGAATGGTCTTGCCATGTAGAAGCAAATATAGAAAGAACTTTCAGATATAATTCTCTGATGTGACAAAATTTCACTCAAGATGGATGTTGAGTAAGTAAGGTATTCGTGCAATGTTCCACTTATTATTGTCAAATGAAGGAGTTGTAAGAATTGAGTTTAAATCAAGAGTTGGTAGCTTGTCTCATGAAATAGATATACAAGCAAACAAATGACAAACAACTACAAGAGCCAAAGAATATAAGGTAGCACATTTTCCAAAATCTTCATTAGTATCTTAGGAGAAGTTAATTGAGTCATATTGAGCATAGTAAATAGAACTAAAGAATTTATTTTCGAATTTAAATAGGGTAGCTTGTCATATTAACCATATATAGAGCTTAATAATCTTAACAATCCAAGTGTAGAGAAATAATATATCATATTTAACTCATGCAGATTTATTGTGAGGGCATGCTTTTTATGAATTCAGAAGTTATTGAGTCTAAAATAAAATGAAGATAGGTTAAGTGATAATGCAAGTAATCAAGAAGAAAGACTTCATATCATAGTGAAAGAAATAGTTTACTTGAATAATGGGCCATCATAAGCATTGAAATGCATTTATACAAGTACCGTGTACTACTATTAGTCATTCAACATTACTACCAATCATTAACTTTAATAAAGACCACGCTAAGTTTCCATCATATTATTTACAAAAAGAACATACTGCAACATAAAGAATAAGCTTTGACTATGATGTTAAAACTGAATATCTCATCGTAAACAACAAAAGTACTTTCAAGTGTGCTAAAAACAATGATTCATCTCATTAGTAACATGGGAAGCATGGAAAATTTGCTAACAAATAGAACATGAGGTAAGATCATGTAATGACATTAGCTCATCACTTGAAAATACTGACTCTAGTTATCATCAACTTCTAATCATTAGCTAACCATCAATTTTCACCAATGTATTAACATTCACACCTTTTGAGTAATCAATGTATACTTTGCAATATATGCTAAGCTTGCTCCTCCAAGAACAAGCAACCTCTTTCACTTTTCCTCTACAACTATTAAAAGTACCCAATTTAAACATCAAGCTTCTATTCCTCCTTTCCTCTGAAATTATTAAAACTATCCAATTTAGACATTGCAAATGCATGTAAAGGCATTACTCAATTTTAAATGCTAATAGAAGTTTACAAGGTAGATGGGAGAACTTAACTTATATTCTATTTAGATTTAGCATGATTTTACATTCATTCTCTTTTGTAGATTACAATATTATTAAGAATCATTAAGTGGGTCAATTGAATGAATTCATGTTGCATCGTTATATAAAATGAACTATTACTTTGGCCATTCTCAGCAATTTATGTAATGCATGCCAATTTAAGCTCTAATAATGATACTACTTTGCTATGTCAAAAATGTATTTTAGAGCTAGAAAAATTATGCTCTTTATGAAGTTGATAGTTTTTCCTTGAATCATTTCTATCAGATGAGGAAAAAAAACTTCTAATGGCTATTATTAAGCTTGATTTATTCCCAAAAAATTTAAAAGGGACATAAATTTTCTCTTTTCTTCTGACAATTACTTGGGATTTGAATTAGATTCACATCTATCAATACGAACAACACAAACTTAGTGCATCAAATGGATGAAAAGCTCTATAGTTGAATCATAATTTTTTTTTTGCTTTGATTTCTTGAAAATTGCCACATTAGGTAACATCTCAATAATTACTCAAAAATAACAACATAGTTGAAAATAATACACTTGTTGTAGCAACATTTGGAAACATTTCATCTTTTTGGTATAATAGGTTAAATTAATTATAAATCCACATAAATAGTAAGATGTTATAAATAATACTCTTCCATTAATTTCCATTTTCATAAAATGACCAAAGAATGCAAATGCAATGGACAGCCAATTTTCCAAATTTGAATTCCTAAAAATTAACCTAAATGTGCCAATTTTAAAGCTAAAAAATATATGTATTTTTTATACTAGCTATTAGACACAGCCTAAGAGCCTAAGGGCTAAGACTAAAATAGCCTATAGCTACCTCCCCAACAAATGAGGATTGTGCACGAACCTAGTCCACATAACCAAGCGATGCCACCTAGCTCCCCATCTAACAACTCAATCGAGATGATTAGGGACCCAACCAATCTTAGGGCCACTACAGTATCCCCATCCTAACAGAACAACCCTTTGCCTTGCCTAGCTTAAAACCAATGAACTACATGCTACCCCAACTATAAAGATAGCATGGCGATAAGCTTTAAATAGGTGTGGTGGCCTCCAGGACACAACTCCCTAGTGAGCCACTTCTCTCTTGTCTATACAACACTCACATTGCATTTAATGCAATGTGATAATCAACGACTCACCCCATACTAACTAGTATAGACTAATTGTGCGGCATCATGCAATAGTGAGATGGGTGAGACAATTAGTAGATCTAAGAATTATCATTTCCCTGCCGATGTCAAGAAGTCTTGTCAACTCCCTAATTCCTAAGGTAGCATGGATAAGGGAACATCTTATGAGTACCCTCTCTTGAATCCCTTAAAAAAAGCAATCTATGCCTAAAAAACAGAAAGAGCTACACACCCACGTATTCTCTATTGAGTTTAAGCTCCTTTCTTCCTTTTACTAACTTAAACATTTGAATAGCGTAGTTAGATAACCCTTGAGGTAGCAATTCACTCCTCTTTTTACAGGAAGCTCCCTGATCACCTGAGCCTCCTGGACAAGGTCTATTGTGCCTTTGGAGGCTCAAAACTCTACTAGCAAAAGATCTAAGGTGACATGTATCATTTTCAAGCATATCCATGGAAATGTGACTTCTTGTTTGTTTGACGTGTAACAAATAATATGAAATTGAGCAAAACAAACATAATAAAGTTAAGAACTGATATACTCTTAAAAGCTAAAAGATAAATCAAATATGAACTTTATATAAAATGCCTTGCAAATATGCGATTGTTTGAATCGATGAATCACCTTATTTAAAAGATCCTGCCTTAAAAGTGAAACACAACTATCTTAGTACTACATTACCTAGTCAAAATCAGAACGTTAACCGAAATAAATTCAATTCATTGTAATAATATCCGGTAACAAATGAATTTTATACGTAAGATAGTCATAAATCAATAGCTTACGGACGTAATCTCATTCTTATTTAGAAAATAATTAATTATATTGAAAATATGTCCAAATGTTAAACATATCTTTAATTTTTTGTTGCTAGTTCTAGTTGCCAATAGCGGGTCATTAAGTGCTTTAAAAAAGTGTGTAACTCTCTTACAATTAAGTGAAAAAAATCTGAAGGTTTTCTTTTAATATATATTTAAATGCTCAATATTTTGCAAATCGACAAAACAAAGGCTTTGCGTTAAGCATTAAGAATTTACACAAATTGACACTCAAATCCTGGTGAAGTTATATTCATCAATCTTTTGATAGTTGGGTCGTGTTAGGTTGACTATCTGTCTCTTGTTGACTTAAAATAATATGCAGAAATCATCTATCTCAATTGCACATGTAAAGTAAATCAAAAAATGAAAAATATTGGAAACATAAAGGGAGATGAATGTGAATAACTAATAGACATTTTTGAATGATTACTGAGTTTGAGAATGCGAGAACGTTGGATACGCAACTGGATGATTAGCATCTCTCTCTCTCTCTCTCTCCTCACAAATTGAAACAGTGAAGAATTAATTGTATTTGAAGGCTAAAAGAAAAAAGTGTTAATTTGATGATCATCCTGTGGTATTCGTAAGTCATAATTACAAGAATGCAAGGTTTAAAATAGAAAGAGTATTTTTCCTTCTAAAATGATCTGGAGTGTATCCCTATTTAGATCCAAGAAATTTAGTTGATACCATACTTATGCTGATTTAACTAGTTATAAAATATAGCAAATTAATCCGAATAATTGTGGAATAATACTAGCAATTAGGCCCAATCTTATCTTGACAAGTAAAAACAGATCGATTGCATTTATAAGAGGTTGCGAGGTATTTAAAAAATGAACGAAAGGTCGAATCTTCATTTTCCCTATTTAAGGAGGATCGGAGCATCATTTAGTTCATGTTTTCGTTTTTCTGAGTACTTCTCATTTCATTGTTGCCCTTTTTGCTATCCTTTGTTTTTCCACCTTTATCTATTGATTCAAATAAAATAAAAAAATAATAATAATAAACATTCTATCATAAGTACCCTCTCTTCTTGTACATACATCTTAATGGGTTTTGTGCTTCGTTGATGGCGAGTTTTAAGCTTAGAGTCTAGGTCCAATTTAGCCATAGCGTAAGGATCCCATGTAAGTGAGCCCAGCTGTTCGAAGTACAAGTCTTTCCTCCGACTCCTTCATGAAGCCAACCTGCTGAGTGCTCTGTCGCAGAAGCTAGAAACCAGAACAAACGACTACATGCTTAGGTAAGCCGTACAGTGCCTCCAGTACATTAAATGTAAAGTGATGGGCGCATGTGTTTCGATTCTATAGGGCCCTAAGTCATTAATGGTCTATTCAGTTCATTGAATGAAATGAATATCAAATGAAATGGAGGAATGAAATTGGAATTCTTAAGTAATGTAATTAGGATATAATATCTATTATTTTATTTAGTTAAATTTATAAGTAATTTAAGAATAGATCGTAATAGAATTTTAATAATTAAATTATACTCAGTCCATCTTTTTTCTCAACCAACCCCAAAGTAATAGGTAACAGCAATGGTGGTGGTGGCGTTGGCGGTGGTGGTGGCGTTAGCGCTGGGAGCAACGATGGTGGTCAATGGTGGTGGTGGTGATTGGTGATAGCAACAGCGATGGTGGTGCTGGTTAATAGTAGTAGTCGACGGTGGCAGTTGACGGTGGTAGTGGTAATATTTGTGGTCATTAAATTAAGATGTGGTTATTTTTGGGAAAAATATAAAATTTTGCAAGTAATTGTGATTTTTTTAATTGAAGTAAGAAATTTCTATTACTTGATTTTAAATAATAGGGATTTTTAAGAAATTTTAATTCAATGACATAAAATAAAATGAACGTCGTAATAAGGAATAAGGAAGGAATAAAATTCCAATTCCTCCAATGTGAATGAGGCATAAATGTAAAGTGAAGGGCGTAAGCTTCAAAGCTATCACATCCTAACCTTATCAGGAGATCTTACTAACCTTGAGTCCCAAAACTCAATGTGGAGCATTTTAATTGCAAGTTATCAGCTAATCTAAGTTCCAAGCATCCCTTACAAATATTTTGATCTCTTTCCTCGCACATTATGTTCACATAACTTAATAAATATACACTTTGCTCTCTTGACTCTTATCTCCACCACCTGTAACAAATTAAAGTATCAGAGTGGTCTTGTTGGAAAATGTGAAACCTGGTCTTTGACCTACTATACGAGACTTGGAGTGGTGGTCTACTTTTGCTACACTTAGAACGTAGGAAGTGTAAACCCTAAAAATTTTCAATCTGAATCCTAGATTAAACTCAGGTATCCTAGATAACCATATGAGTCACCAGGACCAGATAAATTAAAAACTATGTTAAACTATAAATCCTAAAATACTAATCGAAACTCTAATCACGTATAAAGATTTTAAACCCTAAACGTTAGTAAATAATAGAGGTTGAGGTAGTAATGAAAATCACCAAGAAGAAAATGGAAGCGCTTGTTTTCAATTCCATAATATCAAGATTCGGAGTTCCTTACATGATAATCACGAATAACAGCCCGCAATTTGACAATAAGAAGTTCCAAGCATTTTGCGAGAAGTATGGCATTTGTCTGAACTATACGACCTAAGAAGGAAAGTAAATCAAGTTAGAGGGAGATAGACCGATGAACTACCAATTGTCTTATGGGGGTATTGAACCACCCACAGAATTGCGATAGGGAAGACTCCCTTGGAGTTAGCATACGGTACTAAAGTAATCTTGCCGATTGAGTTAGATTTGCCAAATCTACGGACGCAAAACTTCGACGTGATGGTTAATCAAGTTAGATTAATGGAAAATTTGGACACCAATGATGAAATTGGAGATATTATAAGAGCTGGGGTTACGTCATACCGACATAGAGTGGTAAGGTATTAAAATCATAAAGTAAAGCACAAGGTTTTTCAACCTAAAGACTTGGTTTGCCGAAAGATGGAAACGACTAGCGCATGAGTGAGTTAAGGAAATCTCGGTGCAAATTAGGAGGATCCTATCAAGGTTCGGGAAGTTGTTGGCAATGGGGCCTATCAACTAGAAAGGTTGGATGGGTTAATCATCCCTCGAGCATAGAATGTTGAGAATTTGAAATTATATTTCAATTAATTGTTCAAATGATGTTCATCTGTAAGATGATGGTCTACTTGTTTATGAGAATTATATTTGTAGTCTTATTATGTTTGTTGATCTGTTTATGATTGTTGAGTTAATGAGTTCTAGACCGCATGCTTAATGAACTAACGTAAGTTTTAGCCTATTGCGATTAACAAACTACAAAAATTAATCTTATAGTAGAGTAATACGGCTAGTCCATGTCTCAAATGGCCAACGAACAATGTTTGTAAAAGACATAAGGCATGTGAAATAAAACATACAAAAATAATTAGGCATGTAAAGTAAAACATGTTGAGTAATAGTTAACGTGTGAAATAAAACATGCTAATGAATAAGAACATGTGAAATAAAACACGTATATCATACATGTCAGGAAAATGCCTAGGATATGATACAATTTAAGCGGAAGCAGGAATGCGTTAGAGTCAGGAGCTGACCTAATATGGGTCCAACCTGATCTGGGTCAAGTCGGGAGCTAATCAGCTTAGCAAAAAGGTTAGCTGTCTTGAAGTTAGACGCCAATGGGTCAAGTCAGTAGCTCAACTCGACTAATTATGGGCTATCTTTTAGATTAAGACTTCGCTGTTGGGTAGGAGCATGTCGGACACATATAAGGATCTAAGAGACAGGTTGACAGGTGGTTAGATCAAGATAGGAGTCCTCATCTCGGCTATGGCTTAGAGCTAATATTTTCCATGTGAAACCTTGAAGTCCTCTAGCTCGGCTTCTTATGATCGGTCCAGAGGGTTGATTCCTATCATCTGCCTGGGGGTTAAAAAGATTTGTCCTCAAATCTGAAGTGGTTTCTGCTCATTCTTCTAAGGTGCTAGTAGGGTCTTCTATTAGTTAATGGGGAATCAAATCGGATACAATGAAGGTAGAGCAAACACCATAGTCATTAGGCAACTCAATCCGGTAGGTGTTGCGATTGATTTTCTTTAAGACCTTGAATGGGCCATTAGCTCGAGGAGATAATTTTCATTGTCTTAAGTGTAAGAATCGCTTTCAGCTGGGGTGAATCCATACTAAGTCTCCTGGCTAGAAAGAAATAGTTCGATAGCCTCGGTTGCCAATCTTTTATTGTCTCTTATTGAACCAAGGGATCTTCCTCGTGATAGACTGGTGTAGCTCATGTAATTCTTGGACTCGGTCCACTCCAGATTAACTCTCTTCAGTAGCTGCGAAGGTGCCAATCATATCTAGGGGAATGATAAGGTTAAGGCCATAAACGACCTTAAATGGGGGTCTTCCCAGTAGTGCTATGGACGATTTGGTTATATGCGAAATCCATAATTGGTAAGCACAGATCCCAATCCCTCAAGTTCTTTCCCACAACAACTCTAAGCAGATTGCCTACTATCCTGTTTACCAGTTTAGACTAACCATCAATCTAAGGGTAGCTACTGGAGTTGAATACGAGTTTGGTTCCAAGTCTTCTCTAAAGGGACTTCCAAAAATAGCTCAAGAATTTTATATGCCGATCTGAGACTATACTTTTCGATACTCCACGTAGTCGAGCAACTTCCTATAAAAATAAATCAGCAATATATAAAGCATCGTTAATCCAATGGCACGGAATGAAGCGTGCCATCTTACTGAAGCGGCCTACTACAACAAAGATAGAATCTTTTCCTCTAAATATCTGGGCAACCCTAAGACAAAGTCCATACTGAGGTTAACCCAAGGTAAGATTAGTGTCAACAAGGGCATGTACTCTCCATGGGGTTCTCTCTTCCCCTTTACTCATTTACACACTTCACAATCACCAACTACCCTATAGACATCTTTAGCTAACTCAGGCCAATAAAAGTTTTCCTTCAATAGATTGGCTGTCTTAGTCTCCTCGAAATATCCAAATAATCCTCTACTATGAGCTTCCCTGACCAACAGCTCACATGTAGAGCAATTTAGTATGCACAGCCTTCGGTCATTAAGTAGGTAGTCATCCTTAAGATAATACCCTTTGATAGCAATTCCATCTCTGCATTGTTCTATGATGGGGCTGAAATGAGGATCATGAGCATACTACTCGGTAACGAGTAAAAATCCCAATAATTTAGTTTGTAAAGTGGTCAATAAGGTCTGTCGTTGTGATAGAGCATCAGCGACTACATTTACACTTCCTCTCTTATATAGGATGATGTACAAGAAACCCTCCATAAACTCTAATCACTTAGCTTGCCTCTTCAAGAGCTTGTTCTAATTCCCCAGATGCTTCAATGATTCGTAGTTAATGTAGATAACAAACTCTCGTAGTAACAGGTAGTGTTGCTAAACGATAAGAACTCGACAAAGAGAGTACAACTCTTTCTCAAACACAGAATAGTTCAGGGCAGGACCATTGAGCTTCTCATTATAGTAGGTGACAAGTCGTCGCTCTTGCTTTAGGACAACACCAATTCCAATTCTCGATGCATCACATTCTAATTCGAAGGGTTTGTCAAAATCAGGCAATGATAGGACAGGTGCCAAGGTGAGTTTTTCTTTGATTTCTTTGAAGCTCTATTCAGCTCGGTCATTCCACTTAAATCCTTTACTCTTCTTCATCAACTCAATCAATGGGGCGGCTATGGTACTAAATTCCTTAATAAATTGCCTATAGAAAGAAGCTAGGCCATGGAAACTTTGGACTTCAATGACATTCTTGGGCGTCAGCCTTTCCAAAATAGCTCGGATTTTCTCCTTGTCTACTCAGATTCCTTCCCCTAATACTACAAATCTTAGAAAAATCACCGCACTCTAGCAGAACGTACACTTTTTCATATTCCCATACAACTTTTCAACTCATAAAACATCAAATACTTCACAAAGATGTCAAACATGGTCATTTAGGTCGATACTATATACTAATATATCATCAAAGTACACGACCACACAGTAAAGGGTGCATAACATGGTTCATTAACCTCATGAATATAGTCGGCACATTCGTAAGTTCGAATGGCATAACAAACCATTCTAGAGTCTATGCCTAATCTTGAAGGCGGTCTTCCATTTGTCACCCGACCTCATGCAAATTTGGTGGTAGCGACTTTACAAATCAATCTTTGAAAATATCTTTATGCCATTAAGCTCATCTAACATGTCATCAAGCTTCAGTATTGGGTATTTGTACTTGATAGTAATTCGGTTGATTACTCGGCTATCAATACACATACGCCATGAACTATCCTTCTTTGGAACAAGCAGAGCTGGTATAGTATAAGGGCTCATGCTTTCTTTCACATGTCTTCGCTCAATAAGTTCATCTACCTATCTCTTCAATTCAACAGCTTGCTCAGGGTTCATCCTGTACGTAGGTCAGTTCGGCAGGGCAGCACCTGGCTGTAGATTAATACAGTACTCTATGCCTCAAACTGGTGGTAGTCCTTTAGGTAGTTCTTGGGCAGCACCTGGCTGTAGATTAATACAGTACTCTATGCCTCAAACTGGTGGTAGTCCTTTAGGCAATTCTTCTATAAGCAGGTTGGAGAACTCATTTAGCAATCTTCGGATTTCTTCTGGGACATCTGGCAATTTCCTCATCTCCATCAATCTTCTAACCAACAAGAACATTGGTTTGTCAGCCTTCTTAGTAGATCAGAGCTCTTTACGGCTCATCACTAGGGCTTTCTTCTTACTAGCTCAGGTGAGCTAATTATGGTTTCATTTACTTAGGATGGGGCTAATGGTTGCAATATTATCCTCCTTTCATCCTTAACAAAGGTATAAGTGTTCTTATACCTGTCATGAATGACACTCGGTCGAACAACTGAAGTCGTCCAAGCAATAGATATGACGCTCCCATAGAGACGACATAGCATACTACTTCGTCCCTGTACACATTTCCAACACTGAATGGTATGGTCACTTGTTCAGTTATGTATAGAGCACCCTTATCATGAAGCCAATGTAGCTTACGGGGTCAGGGATGCTTTAAGGTTGACAAACCCAACCTTTGCACAAAGGATTGTGTAATGACATTGGTACAACTTCCTCCATCTACAATGATTGTGCACAATTGGCCCTTGATGGTACACTTAGTATGGAACAGATTTTCTCTCTAGTCCTCCTCAAAGTTTGGTAAGGAACTCAAGACTTGTCTCAAGACTAAGATCATTACTTCTCCCTGGTTGACATAAACATAGGTCTCCTCTTCCTCTCCCACTCTGGGTTCTCCAACATTCTTTTCTTCCTTGGGGTTACTCTCGTCAGTACTATCCACTACATCTCCTTAGAGTATCATGACATGCCAGTTCAAACATTCAGTAGCCATGTGTCCAAAGCCTAAGCATTTAAAACACTTCACCTCGCTAGTCTTCCATCCAAATGGCTAGCCTTGCTCATAGGTTCTCGGGGTCAGCCTAGTCTTGGGTCGACTCAACTATCTTGTTCGGCCATGTTAGTCTGCTTAGCATTCATTAAGTCAATCATTCCTTTCCTCGACTTAGTATGGCCTCCTCGGGTCAACTTGAATAGGTCGGCACAATATAGGAGGTCGGGAGAATGTTTGCCCAAGTCGGCTAGGAACATTTCTCCTCTACTTTTCGACCCTTTACATGATTTTGATCGCCTCTTCTAAAGTATAAAACCTCTGTACTTCAATGATATTGCAAATCTCATACTTGAGTTCGAAAATGAATCTTAATACTGTACAGGCTTTTGGTTCTTCCACGTCAGCTCGGATCATCAACATCTGGAACTCTTTAACATAGTCATCAATAGATCGGTTTCCTTAGCGAAGCTCTTGCAATTTTGCAAACGTATCTTATAGGTATGTCTCAAGCATAAATCTACCCCTCAATAACCTCTTCACCTCATCCCAAGTTCTGACACCACGTCTTCCATCCCTTACTCAGGCTGCATGCAAATTTTTCCACCACATTATCAAATACCTAGTAAACTCTAATGCAGCAAGTTAAACCTTGATAGTATCCATATATCCATAAAAGCCAAACACCTTATCGACCTTCCCTTCCCACTCTAAGTATTCATCGACATCTCCACTTTCACTAACGGGTGAGATTTGGACCTTAACATTCTCTAGCCCTTGAGAAACTTGGCATCCTCGTCCTGGTAATAGGTAATAGTTAGCTTCCTCTCCTTCTTCTTTAAATTCTTCAACATCCAGTTCATCATCTTCTTCTTCAATCTCCTCTGACTCTAATCTTCATCTAGCAACTTGGCTCACTAATCCTCTAGCTCGCTGTAGTCAAACTAAGCGATTGGTTTGGTTGCCTTGGCCATGGGGTCTCTCAAGGGCATTCTCTTGTGGGTTAGGCAACTATACACCTTGGTGTTGTTTCCTATTTACTTGCGTTACTGTGAGTAGACTCTCAACAAGGTTTATGAGCCTGTCAAGTCTGTCATCAACGGACCCTGGGGTATTACTACCATTATGACCACAACCAGGTTGAGCACCACTACCTTGGTTACCAATAACTCCCTAAACACTTAAATCTAACATAGTGTAAAACTTTTTCGAACAGATTAACAAACTACTAACAACCTTAATATCCAATAGTCACTAAACAGAGTAAAAATGAACTTGCTCTGTTTTCGTGATGAAAAACAAAGTAAAACAAAGTAACAATGAAACCACACTTGCTATCACACCAACACACTGTAGTAGCCATGGAAGGAATACAATGGCCAGTAACAATAAAGCGAAGAAAAACTTCACTGCAACTTCATATACTCCCTTGCGGAACCGTGCTCTGATACCAGCGAAGCTTATGTGTCTCTGGGGTTGTACTTACGAAGAAGCACCACAACGAACAAATCGAAAAGGAAACAGAAAAGAAACTAGTAAAACCCAAGTAGCTACCAAATGGATATGACACACCAATCAATCCTACTCAGCCTATAATTTGCCGGATATGATACACCGGTCCAAACTGAAGGGTCACTCACCACTACTCTTTGCTAAAGGGAATAGATAAGAGTTAAGAGATAACGAGAACACTAAAGCAGCTCAAATGAGTAATTTCTGTATTGAAAAGGATGTGTATGTGCATACAAGGTAAGTGGGGGTTCATATACTTGCCTATTATGGTTATTCTACATGTATGAAAAGACAAAAGAGGTATTCTACACTGGGTTGCATAAGACATACTAAAAGGGGTAAAAGAGATAAAAAAATATACAGTACAGAAAAGAAAGAATCATTCTAGAACATTATGTTAGAAGATACATGTCACTTGGTGGCTGGACATCTAGGATATGATACAACATAAGCGAAAGCAAGAATGCGTTATGGTTAAAGGCTAACCTAATCTAGGTCAGGTCAGGAGCCAGTCAGCCTAGCAAAAAGGTCAACTATCTTGAAGTTAGACACCAATGAGTTAAGTCAGTAGCTCAACTCGGCTAGTTCTAAGCTATCTTCTAGATTAAGACTTCACTATTGGGCAGGAGCATGTTGGATACACGTGAGGATCTAAGAGATAGGTCGGCAGGTGGTCAAATCAAGATAGGAGTCCCCGTTTCGGCTATGGCTTAGAGCTAGTATTTTCCGTATGAGCCCTTGAAGTCCTCTAGCTCGGCTTTTTGTGATCAATCTAAGGGGTTGATTCCTATCAGTACAACACAATGTCCTCTCAATTAACGGCAAGAGATGGAAGATCAACATTACCATTTCTTCAAAGGACAATGAAGGCGTCAAGCACCCATACATTGATCCTCTAATCAAGAGCATAGAGATAAGCTACTATAATGTCCCAAAGGCATTCATCGACAATGGCAGCTCAGTAGACATCCTTTTCTATCATGCTTATGAATAGATAAAGGATTGACTCGAAGAGCTCTTACAATCATATAGGTAGAGTTTAGCTAGCTTTAGTAGCAAATCTATACCAACCAAAGGCCTCATTACGTTCCTTGTTCTGTTAGGCAATAACAAGTACACTACCTCATAGCTGATTGATTTTTTTGTTGCTAATCATTGGTCCCTGTGTAACACCATAGTAGGGAGACCAAGCCTTCATAAGTTTGATATGTGCATCAGCTAGAGATGCCTAAAGGTAAAGTTCCTTACGCCTATAGGAGTTAAGGTAGCCCAAGGCAACCAAAAGCTTTCATAATCACTTTACCATAAGGACATAGCCTACAACCAGGTGATGCAAATTAACTCAAGGCTAAAGGAAATGCATAGCTTATTGGGAGAGCTTGCTGAGAAGACTAAAGATACAGTTTAGGAGTAGCCTAAAGTAAACAATACGAATAAGGACGTCGTTATCCATCAATTATAGAGACTAACTTGTCAACTTCCTCCTATCTAATGTCGACATCTTCGTATTATCTCCTGAAGAAATGTCGAGAATCATTAATATCCCCGAAGCAACGTACCACCTCCAAGTAAACCTTAATATGTGTCTTATCAAATAGAAGAGAAGATGCTTTGCACCCAAATAGCAGGCCACCATTGAGCAGGAGGTATAGAGCTACTTCAAGATGGATTCATAAGGGAGAAGCGCCACCTGACGTGACTAGCCAACACAGTGCTAGTCAAGAAGTTCAATGGGAAGTAGCACATCTGTGTTGACTATACAGACCTTAATAAGGCTTTCCTAAATGATTGCTTCCTTCTCCCTAGGATCAACAAACTCGTTGACTTAACATTGGGCCATGCAATGCTTAACTTCATGGATGCCAATTCAAGCTACAACTAGATAGCATAGCCTCCAAAGATAAAGTGCATACTTCCTTTGTCACCTTTGGCAAATAATGCTACAATCACGCCCTTCAACCTCAAGAACACCAGGCCAACATACCAAAGGTTGGTAACAACAATCTTCAAGTCACAACTCGAACAAAATGTCAAGTCTACATCAACAACATAGTTATCAAGAGTAAAGATAAATCCAATCCATTAAAGGCTTATACGAGACGTTCAACACACTCCACAAATATCAAATGAAGCTTAACCCCCAAAAATGAGTTTTTAGGGTAACCTTAAGTAAGTTTATCAATTTTATGGTTATAAAGCATGACATCAAGACCAACTCAGACAAGATCAAAGCTGTTCACAATATGAAGGCCCCTAGAACCATTAAAGAAGTACAACAGCTTACCAGTAGGGTCGTCATGCTCAATCACTTTATGTCTTAAAGTGCAAGAAAGTGCTCTGAGCTCTTCAAGTTACTGAAGAACCCATCAGAGTTTAGTCGAACCAAAGCATATTAGACAGCCTTTTATAAGCCTAAGTGGTTCGTGGCCACCCCACTTGTGCTCTCTAAAACAGTCTTAAGGGAAGAGCTATATTTGTTCTTGGTAGTCAGTGACCAAGCACTATCCTCTATACTCAGCCAAGCAAATGGGCGAGATCACAAGCTAGTTTACTACGTTAGCCATATACAATAAGGCTTTAAGACTAAGTATATATAGGTGCAGAAATTTACCCTAACTATAGTCATCATTGCAAGGAAGCTAAGGCCATACTTTTAAGCCCATCATATTGTCGTCTTCACCAACTAGCCACTATAGACCATCCTATAAAAGGGAGCACCCTGTTCAGTCTACCCAATACTAATATAGCCTAGTCAAGCCAACCTAAGGTTCCTACCAACGTCCTTGGTAGGCTCGATCCCTCAAGCCATCCAAATCTAAGCTCAACATGCTGCCTTAACCCTAACCCCCCGAACTCATGCCAAGTGCTTAAGACATGATTCAAAGACCTCGATGCCTCTTTCTCTCTCTCTCTAAAGGCCACCTGACATCTATAGTATGGCCTATGCACCTAATCACCCTAACTATGATAGCTACCTACTATAAAGATGCGATAGCTACGCTTCCCAAGGTACACCAACTAGCAAAACCATACTATCCTCTCCCATACTGCATATGCCTCCATTGCACTAACCATACATGAGCCAATCTTGGCCGACTACATATCCTAGGCAAGTAAGCTCCATACCTTATAAATAAGCCATAGAGCTATAGGTACAAGGATTTCAAGCCTCGGTGCTTTCCTTATACCTTTTAGATGCATAAAACTCTCTTTCTTTCCCTTACTAACTTAAGTATCAGAAGATCCATATTTGCTTAGCTATAAGGGGCTATCTTACAAATCCACTACTAAATACGGCAATCGAACCACTAGACAATCACCTATCAATGATTCACACATCATCACTACCAAATTTTAATATAACAATATATATATATATATGTAACCCCTATTAAGAAAATTGTAGACCATGAAAACTGCGACATAGATTTATTGTTTCTACCCAACCGTAGTAATTTAATAGTGAAATAAATCTACCCGTCCAAAATGAACCAACTAACTCAATCTTAATTACAAATCAACTAAGTCCATAATTTAGTCCTTGAAAGACAATAGGCCATCTCATTACTACATTTGTACCAAATATTTGATTGAAACCTAACCTATAAGTGAGCTCCATTTCTTTCTTGATTATAGTTGGTAGTTTAGTTGTTACTGAATTATCGTTCCCCATTGTCGCATGTCCCTAGGCATGCATACCTACAGACAACTCAAAAGGCTTGCTCCTACCTTGTCGCTAGTAGATAATCAATTCACTGTTACTCATGCCCTAACCTTTTCTATTCAAACAAGAAACTAGAAACTCCATCCGCCATTCCCCCTACCCCAACCATTTCCTTTTCAACTTAAAAGCTTCTTCCTTCAAAACCTTAGGCTACTATCCACCATTTACTCTCCTTAACTATAATACACTTACCAACGTTAGTCACTTGTGCCTTCTTCTTTCATCATCTCTTCAATTACATGACTAAACAATAACATAGGGTTTGTTCTCATAACCTTTTCTTCGACAACAATTACTCCCATCCTTCCCTCTTGCTAACAAAAGGTTATGGAAAGCTTTTTTTCCCTATCTTTTCTTCTTTGCATACTAAAAGCTCTTTCTCATTGCCTCCATACAATACTGATGGTAAAGTCAAAGGCCATGGAAGCCATGAGCCCATTGATGGACAAGGGACGATGTAGGAGTAGGAGCAGGAGCAGGAGCAGCAATTAGAGTATACTTAGTAGTTTTTTCAGGATTTTTAGGTAACCTTATTTTTCAATCTCCTATTCCATTCTTATCTCTATAGTTCATGCATGTGCTTTGTATCTTACTATACTTATAGTGATGGAAACTAAAAAATTTCTTATGTACTGAAGTAAATATCATAATGGCATTCATGTCTTGTCTAATTCTATTCCCTAGTTGCCTTTATCCTGTTCATTGCTTCTTCTAGATGACCCATAATATTTTGCTACTTCTTAAGCATGCCAGCACTATGGTTGAATGGACGACTACTATGGTGTTGAAGCTAAGGCCACTACCAAAAAGTACATAGATAAAGTAAGGGAAACATAGAGTGCTGATCATGGTGAAAAACATCCACAACCAAATGCTAACTAGGTAATGATGGCCAATTCAACTCAATCTATGGTCACATTCAGTAGTATTCTATAACACCCTAAGCCAAAAGCAATAAATAGCCAAGCTAATAAATACTAATAGGCCAATTTCAACCACTTAGCCTAAAAGTTTCAAGCTTGTATTAACAAGATATTCACAATCATGGCCTTATAAACTAGTACCATAACCTCCTATAATCCATATGGGACACTTAACCATGGGGTCTCACAATCCCACCCCTACCTTTTCAGTGTATGATTCGGGCTACCTACTACTTATAGGTCATCTTGAAAGCATATAAGGAGTCACACCCTAATGACACTCCCTATCTTCTTCAAACCTCTTCTCTAAATTGGAGCTAGACCAAAATCATTCACCTATTGGCAAGGGATCCGCTCTAATATCATTTATAACATGCCAAGCCGAAAGTAGTAAATAGCTAAGTCAATAAACACTAATGGGCTCATTTCAATCACTTAGCCTAAAAGTTTCAATCTTATGTTTATAAGATATTCACAACCATGGCTTTATAAACTAATACCACAACCTCCCACAATCCATATGGGACGCTTAACCATGGGGTCTCACATATTCATTGTGGTGGTCACAAAGATCCGGAGTGGAGCCTTCATGTTCATAGTTCTTTTAAGTTTTCCATTGAGATAGCTTAATCAGAACTTTCCTTTTCCTTTTTCACCTTTTTCTTCTACTTCTCGATTCTTGCATGTATATTCTAGTTGATGTTTCATTCTATAGTGAATTATTTTGTCAATGGATTTATTAGTCTAAGGTTCTGATGGATTGGCTACATTTGTCATTGCTTGGTTACTAATGTGTTTTGGCATGGTAAGTGGCCCATATACACGAGTGTTACAGTTTGTGTGTTGGATAGAAGTGGGGGTATTCAACTTAGAGTTTAATTTAATATAAGTGGCATTAGCAAGCGGTTTCCTCGTAGGATAGGGTAGTCTCTCAAGGCAAGATTAGCCTCCTATGAGCAAACTAGTCAAGAGTTAATACCGTTTTCCTGATAATGGCCACGGCAGGCCAAAACTAGTTAGGAAGTTAAACACCCCTTATCATATCGAGGATAGTAACAATGCCGGTCAATACTCGTAAAGATAGAAGGGCTTGAAACAATCCTGAGAAAACAGGAAGCATAAAGGCTTGCTCGCCCTCCATAATATAATAAAATATATGAGGCAAACGAAGGTCGAGCGTTATACGAGCACTTATGGAGGTGGTGAACCTTTCATCCCATGATAAGTGGTATTAGAGCATAAAAGTTCCAACCTAAATGAGCTACCTAAATATTACCCATTATGCTTAATGAAAAAAGGTAGTTCTTGTTGACTCATGTAAATGAAACTCAAGAGGAAGACTAGCCATCAAATGGAAGGCATCATTGCAAGAAGGGGTAGCTGTACTGTAAGTAACATTGTAACAAGATTCTACCCAAATTTTAAGAAAATACAAAAAGTATACTTCAATGAGCAGACCCTACCGTTGAGCTACTCATCAAGAGATAATCTTGAAAGACGAGAGGAGAGGATAAGGGTAAGGTGATGCCTATGGAAGCCCTAGAGTTCTGGTGGAGATTATCTCAACTTGAAGTTGGGCAATAGAAGAATAGAGTTAGTGATGTTAAAGGAAAGGGTAGTAGTAAGAATTGGCCCTATGACAAAGGCATCATAGATTTAAGTAAAAGAGAATGTCACAGTCCATGTTTTGGATGAAAACGAGGGCGTTCAACTTAGGGGTTAATTTAAAGTAGGTAACGTTAGTAGGTAGTTTATTTGTAGGGTAAAGTAATCTCTCAAGATAAGGTTGACCTCCCCGTAAGTAAACTGATCAAGAGTTAATGCCGTTCTTTTAATAATCACCCTAACAAGCTAAAACTAGTTAAGAAGTTAGGCATCCCCTATCACATGGAGGATAATGACAATGCCGGTTGGTACACCTAAAGATAGAAAGGCTTAGAACAGTTCTGGGAAAACAAGAAGGACAAAGGCTAGCTCACCCTCCGTAATACGATAAAATATATGAGGTAAATGAAGGTCGAAGATCGTTCAAACACTTATAGAGGGGGTAAACTTCCCGCCCCATGAAATGAGCATAAGCACAATTAAGCTTGCTTCATAGGCTACCCAAGTACAGACATGTGAAAAAAGCAAAGCACGAGCACAGACATAGGCTTAGACCTAGGCACACGAGAGCAAGTACATTGAGCACAATAAGGTTAGTAGGTTACTCATGCACAAGCATAAGGTATGTGGGTAGCAATAGGCTTTTTTTTTCATAAGAAATTTAAATAAAAATAGTATTTTAGGTGTTTTAATTAAGTGAAGTATTAATAATTCCAATTTTTAATAAATTTATTAAATAAGTAAAAATATAATAATTATTTCATTATTTATATAATTTCATTTAACCAATTTACTTATTGTAATTTAAATAAGTAAATTGAGTAAGATTTAAATGAATGATTTGATAGGCATAATTTATTTAGGTAAATTTATTTTAAATGAAAAATTAAATTAATTAATTCATTTAAGCAATGCCATTTATCTGAATCAAATTAACTAATTAAAATCATTATTGATTGGATAATTAGAACAAATTAACTTAAACTATTTAATTGTACAAATTTAAATTAAGTACATGTACATCAAAAGTACAAAGTTGTTCATTATAGCAAAATGACATAAGATTGTAATTACATAGGCATAAAGTCAAAATGTTAGAGAATAGACTGTAGCCAAAAACTTAACATACTACACCCATCAATACACTTTGCTATAGATGCTACTCATCTATCTTAAGGTCCAAGATATCTTCATCTGAATTATGTAATAGTTTCTTTTACCTAAAGGAGATAATCACAGAGGGTAAAAAGTAAGTAATAATTAATTACTCATTTAATATTAATTTAATCATTATTATTTAATTAATTAACCTTTCTATGTATTTTGAGACAAGTGTTTAAATTATATTTAAGTTATATTAATTTAATAGTAAATAAGTCAGTTATCATACCCAAAAGCTTAAACTCCCAATATAATTTGTAAATATCAAAATCAATACCTCTTTTAGAAGTGAACAAACATATGATCTGATCAATAGTCCTCATCTACCTATCTCATTTCCCTTTCCCTAACATCAAATGACGTCGTGGCCTTATCTTCTTGACGATGAAAAATTGATTCTACACCCCCTTACCTTCTTTTTTGGACATACCTCCGATTCTTCAAGCACACAATTGCTTGAACAGTTTTAGCTTTAAGTCAAAAGCCATGAGGGTTGAGAACTTGTCTACCTAAACTAAAAGTTGATTTAGATAACATAATCAATGTTAGAAATGCCAAAATATCCCTTACCACAAATGATAAGGTTAGCATCATGTAGGATTTCGCTACCTTGCAAAGGAAGATATCTACATCCATTTCATCTTCCCTCAATTGTTATACTTGGTAGACTAAAAGCTTACTAAAAGTTTCATTGGCAATATCACTAGTAATCCTTGTACTTTAGCTTATTCCAATTATCCATCTACTCCTTTTCGGAGCAGAAACATGAGAACCGTTAGTCTAATCATTGAAACAAGATGCTTGGGCTAATGGTTACATCCTAAACTTATGATATATTGTTAGGCCCAAGCTAGGCCAACTCTTCTCTCCTGACTTAAGTCACAAATCAAAAATATCTCTAAACTTTTCACTCTCTACAATCACCGAATGGTATGTCTCTTACTCTAATCTGTCTCTCTCAATCTAAGGTAGGTCTTACAATGAGAACCTATCTCAAATTTCCTCTCTACTTCTCTCATATTTGATCTTGTACTTAATGTAAGACTAACTTTGCTTCTATTGTTGTGCATGTGAGGTACTATACTGATATGGGCCTTTTCAAGTAGGCAATACTCCAAGAAATGGAAAGGAAAGAGACAGCAAGATTTCTTAGGGAATGAACTTGTCTTCCTTACTACTACTATATTTTCTTTTATACTATTCCTTTGAGTTGTATGCTATATTGCTTACAATTATTTCCTACTCTTTTAGTGTTACATTTGCTATGATTCTATTGGTTACAACTATAATCTATTGGATCTAGTATGTATTGGTACAAATCTATTATGCTATAATGTAATCTTGGTGCCACTTAGGTACTATCCTTAATCTAGTCTTCCTTTGCATAACAGATCTCTCCCCTTCTAGAAAAACCACTTTGTCCTCAAGGTTGGTGTCCAAGTAAGTCGTTCAAAAAGAGTCCCAATCTTCCCAGCTGGTGTCCTCTGGCACTAAACCTTGCCATTGTACCAAAGCCTATTAGATAGGTTGGTTATCACGAAAAATAGTTATGTGGTTCATAATCCCTAAAGGTTTAAGTATAGGGGAATTGTGAAAAGAGTGGGGAAGGAGATCCAAAGAGGGGATAGAAGAACCATAGGCATTTTTCAAGGTCGAAACATGAAAAATATTGTGAATTTTAGAATGGGGGGGTAAAGCAATTTTGTAGGCATAAGAGCCTATCCTTCACAAAACTTGATAGGGTCCATAATAACGCTTAGAAAGCTTGTAGCGCAAATTTTGCCAAAAGGACAACTGTTTGTAAGGTTGGAGTGGGACAAACACCATGTCACCCAAAACAAAAGTTAACTCAGTCCTGTGTTTGTCAGCAAAATGTTTCATACGAATTTAAGCTTGAGTCAAATTATTGCATAAAGCACACAAAGCTTCGTCACAAGACATTAAGTCTAAGTCATCAACTTCAATAGTAAAAGTGCCCCTGATATAGGATGGGATAATGGGTGGAGGCCTCCCATATACTATCTTAAAGGGGGTAGAATGGGCTCCCTCATAGAAAGACGTATTATAGGAAAACTCAACCCAAGGAAGGAATTTAACCTACAGGGAGGGAAAATCCATGACAAAACTTCTAAGACATTATTGGATGGTCCTATTAAGTACCTCAGTTTGACCATCACTTTAAGGGTGATAGGCACTAGACATGGAAAGTGTCATACCACTCAAAGTAAATAACTCCTTCCAAAATTTGCTCATGAAGACAGAATCTCTATCATTGACAATAGTTCATGGAAATCCTTAAAGCTTAACAACCATATGTAAGAATAAAGCAACAACTTTGGCTACTGTGTAATGAGTATCAAGGGCACATAAGTGGCAATATTTGGAAAGACAGTCAACAACTACAAAAATGACAATGTAACTTTAGGATTTAGGAAGGCAAGTGATGAAATCCATGCTGATGTCTTCCCAAATATAGTCAGGGATAGGAAGAGGGGAGAATAACCTAGCAGGTGAGCGTGTAGAGTATTTCAATTGCTAACAAATGGCACATTCCCTGATAAAGGTCTTAACCTACTCCTTCATACCGTCCCAATAGAATGCAGCACTTAACTTCTTATAAGTTTTAATGAAACCAAAATGACCCGAACCAAGAGTAGAACGGTACTCAACCAATAGAGAGGGAATTAAGGAAGATTGAGGCACCAAAAACAACCGTTGGCCGAAATAAAAGAGACCATTCTTCCATAAAAGAGGCCATTTTAAAACAATTCCTTGGTTTAAGTCAAAAATGAGTTTCTGAAATTGGGAAAGGGAAGAGTACCCTTGTTTCAATGTGTTAAGCAACTTAAAACATGGTGCAGGCATCCTAAAATAAGAACATTCACCATCAAATTGTCTTGATAATGAATCAACCACTGTATTATCTTTCCCTACCTTATATACAATGGTATAATCATACCCTAGTAGTTTGGAAAGATACTTTTGCTACGCAAGGGTTTGAATCACTTAAGTTAATATCTCCTTTAAGCTACGATGATCTGTGAGAATGAGAAAGTGAGAGCTTAGTAAATATTGGCACCACTTGTGCACAGCCTTAACTATAGCATAGAGTTCATATACATAAGTAGATACTTTCTGCAAGTGAATGGGCATTTTTTTTTTTTTTTTTTTTGCAAAAGTAAGCAATAGGGTATTCATCTAATAATAACATTGCTCCAATGCCTTGTCCAGGAGCATCCATTTCAACTATGAATTGCTTTGTAAAATCTGGTAAGGCTAAAATGGGAGCACGAGTAAGTGAGTGCTTCAACTTATCAAAGGCGTCCACTGCCAAAATTATCTACTCAAATCTATCTTTCTATAACATATCCATTAAGGGACTAGCAATAGAAGCATAACCCTTCACAAAACGCTTATAATATCCTAAGAGACCCAAAAAAGCCATAAGTTGTTTTATGTTTTAAGGAACTCACCACTGTGTGATGGCTGCTACCTTTGTGGGTTCTGGGCTTACGCCTTGGGCAAAGACTATATGGGCCAAATATTCGATAGAAGATTGCCTAAAAAGACACTTGCTTTCTTTAAGAAGAAAATTGTTGTCAATGAGAGTTTGTAGCACAACCGTGAGTTGAGATAAGTGGTGGGCAAGGGACCTACTGTAAACTAAGACATCATCAAAAAATACAATCACAAACTTACGTAAGTAAGGTTGAAAAAGTTTGTTCATAATGGATTGAAACGTAGTAGGTGCATTACTTAATCTAAACGGCATGACGAGAAACTCATAGTGCCCTTCGTAAGTACAAAATGCAATTTTGTGGATATCATCAGGGTGTATCCTAATTTGATGATATCCCAAACGTAAATCCAATTTAGAAAAAATGCAAGACCCATGAAGTTCATCCAAAAGTTTATCAATGGTTAGGATAGGAAACTTATCTTTAATCGTAACTTGGTTAAGTGCACGTTAGTCAATGCAAAAACATTCTTTTTTACCAAGAGTACAGGTGAAGAGAAAGCACTAGTACTATGTTGAATTATTCCTTAAGATAACATGTTACATACTTGTTTCTCAATTTCTCCTTTTTGAAAGTGAGGATAACAGTATGGTTTAACATTAACATGTTACATACCTGTAGTCAAATGAATATGATGTTGAATGTCTCAAAGAGGTGGCAATGATGATGGTATCTCAAAAATAGAAGAGAATCTACCCAATAACTCCGTAATGGAGTCATTGCTGGTAGTAGTCTCAAATGATTACAAAGAAACCGGCTAATCCACCATGTGTATAAAGGAGACAACTGCATCAGTTTTGATAAGATGCCATAATTGATGATAGGAAATAAGAGAAATAGTAGGAATATGGTCGCCTTGTAAAAACACAAGTACCCCTTGATATAAAAAATCCATAGTGAGGGAACTATAATCGATGGTGATAGCCCCCAAACTTTGGAGCCACTGAACCCCAAGAACAATATCAACCCCTTAAATGGGGGGAATATAAAAATTCTCCTCAAAACATAAGCCTTGAATATAGAAGGAAACACCCTTATATTAGCTATCACAATCCATGGTACTCCCATTGCCAATCATCACATGAAAATGTGGGGCATTCTGTATGGATATGCCTAAATGTTTAACAAGTCGTGATTGGAGAAAATTATGAGTATTACCTGAATCAACGAGCACTGTAACAGCATGATTATTAATATGCCCTTGAAAGTGAAGTGTACGTAGCAAAGGCTGGCTGGAAAGAGCATGATAGCTAACAGTACGGTAATTTGAATTATGAGTAATACACTCTATGGGAATGGATTCTGTCGATAAAGTATGGTCATCGGTGGACAACTCGAAATTTTGATCTTCGTTATAAAGGAGGAGTAAGAATTTCGATTTACATTTATAGCCGCAATGATACTTGTCATTGCAATTGTAACATAGCCTTTGCTCTCTACGAGCCAACATTTTGGAATTAGTAAGGCATTTGATAGGTAAAGGGGTAGTAGAAGCAATAGTAAGTGAAGTAAGAGTAGGAGTAGAAGATGATAAAGGTTTGGAAAATTGTAAGGGAAGAGTTTTCTGAATAAATGGAGGAAAGGGAGAATAGGGTTTAGAAAAAGTAGTATCAATGTGCTTAGCTTCATACATCTTAGCAAGCTAAATTACATGCATCATAGTAGTTGGTTTAGCAATCTGAACATCTCTTCTAATGAATGGTTTCAGGCCAGGAAAAAAAAAAAAAAGCAACTCACCAGGAATCCTTCAAAAAGACCAACAACTTTGTTGGAAAGTGATTCAAAGGCTGCTTAATACTCCAAAACTGTACGTACTTGAACCAATTTAGAGAGCTTACCCTAGACATCTTCGTAAATAGATGGACTAAAATGCTCTTCTAAAGCTTTTAGAAAGGCACTCTAGGTAGTAATTTGATTGTTATGCTGCATCCATTGGTACCATGTAAGGGCAGCATCCTCCATGGCGAAAGAAACAATGACTAAATGTTGTTCCTCAAGGGTAACATAGAAAGCAAAGAACTTTTCTACTTTGAAAATATATCCTAAAGCGTCTTCCCCAGTGAATTTGGGAATTTCCGATTTAATGCCTTTTAAAAGGAAATCTGATGTACCATGCCCACTTGTACCAGAAAATGATGATCCTTGAGTAGGTGTGGGAGCAATACTATCCGAAATAAGGTTCTAATTCTTATGAACACTGTCCCATTTCGAGTGAAGGTCTTGCATAGATTCTTGAATATTAGAGGCATTCTTAGAATATTCCTACATCTGAGATTGCATCACGTGTATTGTCTCGGCTGAAGAAAACACCATAGCTTGAAGTTTGTCCACAT
Source organism: Lumnitzera littorea (assembly GCA_024138015.1). Lineage (NCBI taxonomy): Eukaryota > Viridiplantae > Streptophyta > Magnoliopsida > Myrtales > Combretaceae > Lumnitzera > Lumnitzera littorea. The sequence goes on along the minus strand of JAMXBB010000004.1, from coordinate 56,785,535 downwards.
CACAAGAATTGTTGGTAATCTTGCTTGATATGGACTAGGCCAAGGACAGACAAGGCCGACTGCCAGGGTGGGTTTAATCCTGCCGAAGGAATGAAAAGTAGAGTAGGTTTAGTAAGGGTTTTTGCAAATCCGTAAGCCACCTAACCAAATATGATGCACCAGCTAGATTCTACATGGATCTAAGACTCATCGGATATGATGTACTAATCTAAGTGATAGGATTGCCCGCCACAACCCTTGCTAAAGAGATTGATAAGAGCTGGTAAAGGAGAGAGAGCTTTCTGAGAGAAAAGGCTCAAAAAGGAGGGTTTTCACTAATCTTTTGTCTCTGTATGCATTGTTATAAAAGCTACTATTTATAGTACATCATAAACCCTAATGGCAAAACTGTAAATAATATACAAGACTTTAAACTCTAAAGAATTGGGGCCATAAATAAAATAAAGACAAACATGTACAAAAATATAAAACTGTAAATTTCATGGGGAGAAGTCAACATGTGGTCATTCGACATGCCTTAGGGGTAGTCTCGTAGTGCTTGCCGAGACACCAAAGAGGTCAGCCCATAATTACCGAGTTCTGAAGTCAGTCAACAATAGTTTCTCTAGGCTGTGCCGAGTGGATCCAACACTCGGTAAAGTGATCTCTCAACTACTAAGTCAATGATAGACTTTAGCTAAGTGAATCAAACTCTCGGAAACATGATATCTCAGCCTATCAACAAGCATGATGCCAAGTAATTGGTCAGACATAGGTGAAGATCGGTTGTTGTCTTGGCCTTATGCTTCTTGGCACTCTATCTGAAAGAGATAGTGTTATTCGGCTCGGTAGACAGAATGAGTTGACAAGTAGATGATCCCGGCTTTGGCAGTCAGGTTGGGTCAGTACCCCGAAGCCTATCATTGCCACCACTAGCCATAGACGAGAGCACCAATTTGTTAGGCCTACGCTAGGCCCAACTCTTCTCTCCTCACTTAAGTTATAATATCAGAAATATCTCTAACCTTTTCACTCTCTACAATCACTGAATGGTACCTCTCTTACTCTACTCTGTCTCTCTCAATCTATGGTTAGGTCTCACAATGAGATCCTATCTCAGATTTCCTCTTTACTTCTCTCATGTTTGATCTTGTGTTTACTGTAAGACTAACTTTGCTTTAATTGCTATGGATGCGAGGTACAATACTGATATGGGCCTTTTCAAGTAAGCAATACTTCGAGAAGTGGAAAGGAAAGAGACACCAAGATTTCTCTGACAATGAACTTGTCTTCCTTACTACTACTATATATTTTTTTTTTATATTTTTCTTTTGAGTCGCATGCTATATTGCTTACAGTTATTTCCCACTCTTTTAGTGTTACATTTGCTATGATTCTATTGGTTGCAACTATAATTTGTTGGATCTAATGTGTATTGGTACAAATCTGTTATGCTATAATGTAATTTTGGTGCCACTTGGGTACTGTCCTCAATCTAGTCTTCCTTTGCGTAACATATATGAACAAGACTTTAAGCACACTCTCAACTTCTGGGTTAAGCTTAGCAACTTCATTTGTAGCATCTTTCACACTGACATTCCGATAAAATTCCTCAAGTAGATTATAAGCACCATAAAAACTTATATTGTGGATCCAATATTGATGGAACATAAAACAAAAGAGGAAAGGGAAAAAAGTATGTAAGAAATTTAGCCTTCATTACTATAACTCACTGCTGCAAAGGTAAGGGTGAGCAATGGTTTTTCCATAAAATTTGACGATATATAAACAATGTCAATAAGATATGAGAGTACAACATTACTCATAAGATAATAATTGTTGGACAGATATTTTGTCGATTGTGTAAAGGCATTGAGTATTGTGCACATGCTTCTCGTTTTCTTTTAATCCACCATACAAATTTATCTAAGCATAGGCTCTAGAGGTACTTAATGATGGATATGAGAGTTACAGAATATGATTAAGGCCTTCTAGACCTACATTAATAATTAGTTATGTATTGAGGATTATACTTGTAAACCCCGCAAATTTAGCTTTCTAAGTATAGAAACAAACGTCTAAACTGTAGATAATTTCCCGAACTCAAAAGAGCCATTGAGATTTAAAACCAATAAAAATCTCAATCCAAAACCTAAAGTGGATACGAAGAACCTTAAATCATCAATTGAATCCCTAACTACATACGAAGACCCTAAAACATCGAACTTTATCAAAACCATAAGATGACAATCGAAGATTTAATCGCGTAAAAATATATGAAACCCTAAATGTGTAAAAACATTAGAGATGGTGCCTTAAAGTAATAAGAACCCTAAAACCATAACTTTAAGAATATAAAAGCACTAATTCACCATAATTTACCTTAAAACCCTAGGTGATAATATATCCTCCATATTTTGCCATTTCATCGATAAACGACTAAAGATAACCCTCAATCGTGCATAAACATTTAGAATCCTCAAGTAATCCATTAGAAACTAAGATAATGAGTCATAGAATATATTTATCCCTTAAGTATATGATTAGGATAGTCTCACTTAGAGTTAGGGTTATAGTTGAAGATTAGGTTAAATGTAGTAAACCTTAATACCCTAAATGACATTTTTCATCTTAATTACACTAAGTAGTTTACCAAATGATGTTTATAGGTTATAAATACTTAAAGTAAGATCTCATCATCTACTCTTACTAATCAATTCATCAAATACCTCATTTCCTTCATTTTCCCCTTAATTTCCCTTAATCTCTACATTATGTATACAAAATTACATAAGCTTAAGGAGAGTTGACCAAGTCAACACATGTTGACCAAGATCAAAATGTTGACCAAGTCAACACTTTGAAAAAGTCAACAAAAGACAATAAGAGATAAGGAAAAATATCTTAACTTAATGATGGCTTTTCTTTTCTTCCTTTTTGATTTTTTTCTCCTCATTCTCTCTTCAATTGCCGTCCACAATTTCTCCCCGCTAGGTCCCACCATTTGCCTTCTTCCATGATGAAAACAAAACAAAAGAAACAAAACAAAACAAAACATACCCTCCATTGCCGTGAGCTTCATCTCCTCCTTTCACTTTCATTTCTTCACTTTTCCCTCCTTAAATTCAACACATCTAAAGGTATGTACTTAACTTACTTTATGTTGGTTTATGTTATTCATTAGTTAGTTAATTAGGTAGATTAGATAAGTAGTTATGTGTTTAGTTTTGTCTTGAAGAAGAGGGAGCAAAGTTCCCATCTTTAAGTGTAGGAATTAGGAATTATGAAGAAGAAGAAAGGAAGACATGAGTATATGCTTATAAGTATGTGCACATAAGGGAATACTAAAAGAATACATATATGTAAACCTTTGTACATGAGTATTTATCATGTACATAAATTGAATTAAGACCATATCTAGCTATATATGTGTATACTACACTAAATACATACATAAAAATACAAAAGAATGGAATTAGGAAGCTTTTCTTAAGGAAAAGATTAGGCATACGAATTTTTGTATAAAAATACGTATATGACCGTATAGGTATATGAGTAGGTATACATGTATAAATACGGTATAAGTATAAGTATATATATAAGTACATGTATAAGTACATGTATAAGTACATGTTTAAGTATACTAGTATACATATAAGTATAATAAAGGTATATGTACATAATAGTTTAATTAAAGTATACATAAGACATTAAGACATGACATAAGCATGAGGTGAAGCTTAGGTAATTAAATGATGAGGTGAGTGATGACATAAGTATATGATGACATAAGCCATTACATAAGCAAAAGATGATATAAGCAATGACATAAGCAAATGATGATGTAAGCATGACATAAGCATGGATTATAAACTAAGAAAAGAAGAAGAGTATAACATAATTAAGATCCTAAATTAGTAAACCCTAATACACTTTCTAAATTGGATCATACTTAATTAAGTACATGAATTAGTAATAGTAAAGTAAAATCCTCTAAGTATAAGGATTTAAGGGTTAACTAACTCATTAAGTATAAATAAAAGATATAAATATAAGTAATAAGAGCAATTAAGTTTTCATAGTTAAAATTTTTCTAAATTTAGTTCATATCGTAAAACACGGGTCTTAACGTCCAAAACAGACTTTTAGTTGACTAAGGAGTCTGAATTCTCAGAACACTTATAAGGTTTACCATTTTGATTTAGGCGTTCGATATTGAGTCTTGGAAACCCTAAAGGCTTGGAGAATGAGCAATAATTCAGGTGAGGGAATTCTGATGACCTGCTACTTGCTTGTGCGTGTTATTTGTATGATGTTTTGTTGTTTGCTATTACTTGTATGTTTGAATGACTGTTCTGTTTGTATGCCATCATCTGTGTGATCACCTTTTTAAGTTGATAAATATAAATGTCTGACCCAAATAATTGGTTCTATTCGTCGCATGTCTATGACTTGGTAAAGGTATGAATGGAGAGTGCTAGCCTTGCAAAAATCTTAAGAAAAGTATTTTTGGCAAAAGCTTTTCTATCCTTAAACAAATTTTTGCACGATCTCTGTAAAGGCTTGTGGAGCCATAAATAGTATTTTTAACGTTAAGGCAAAGCTAGCATGGGTTCTCCACTTGATAGCGAGAGAACTCGCTTTATTATGCCTGAAAGACCTTGGTTATTTTTTTTTTGTTGCAAGAGAACTCGCATATTTGTGCCCGAGGGGCCTTGGAGGGTGGATAGTCCTAGTTCGGACTCCCCCTATTTGGATTGAAATTCTTTTCTCGGCTAGGGTAATAGTCGAGTTGTGCCTAGTGGGGTGGTGCCCCTAGGTAGCCTCTGCGGGTAAGCTGAGGTGCCCTGTGCGAGTAAGTACAGGGGATAATCGAAGTGTGGACGACGTAATTCTACACCTTCCATAGTTCCGGACTCCTATGGATGTGTTGCTTGCATTCATCACGCCTGCATTCATTATGTATGTTGATAGCTTGCTTGCATGTGTGATAATAATGTGTGAAAACTTGCTTGACCGGTAGTGGTGAGGAACGAACTCACTGAGCTGTTTTATGTTCATTCCCCCTTAGTTTTCTTTGCAGGTTTACATACGATGGGATTGGGATATGTCTCGAGTGCTGAGTGCGAGATGAAGATATGTACATTAGTATTAGAAGTAGCTGAGTACTTTTTGGATGATACATAGACATCCTTTGTAGAAAATATTTATTTATTAAATCTTACTATAATGTTAGTATATCCTGTCTTATTATTTGGTACGGGATACCGATTCTCTGCGGTTCTGAGGAACTGTAGGACATCGAACATCCATAGTTATTTATAATTATATATTATGTCATGTTACAATAAATTAATTACTTGAAAATAATTAATCTTAGTGATTTATTATGTAGAGTCTTGCAATCTCTGACTTGCAAGACGGTTTTCATATCATGGGTGCACATATGTTATGAAAATTTTAGGTAATCCTACTAGGCCCCCTTTAAGGTCCTGACAATATTAATTTAAGCATAACTTTAAATAAACACTAAACATTACTAATATATTAATAATATGAAATAATGCTACCTTATAAGGATTTATCTAATTTCATATGTGAAGCTCTAGTGTACTATGCAATCATGAGGTAGGATGTATAACTCGTAGTTCTTACACCAGCAACAATCTGTATACTCTTGATATTTTTGCTTACTATGGCATATAATTCAAATCTTATTAATGTAATTTGCTATCGAGTTTAGTTGTTGCTTTAACGGTCTTATCAATATCGTATTTACAAATGCCTATCACAATAGATGCTAAAGAGCCTTCAAATTTTATAGGTTCATATGGTGTCCTTGATATTAGATGCAATCATGAGATCTATGTGAGCTTTGACAACATCATAAATTTGAAAATTCGCTTTCTTCATCATCCAATTGTCAATCCAGTATGTAGTGTCATACATGTAGTTGTCATCAAGGTTGATGACTAGTGACTTTCATAAATCTAAAGTAAAAGAGATGCTACATGACCAACAAAGGTATTGAGAATGAGAAGAAGACTTTATTATACAGACAATATCAATTTGATAGGAAGATGCAGATAATGGATACCTAAATCCAAGGTTATGTCATTGCTCCTTCAAGGTTCCACATTTATGTATGAAAAGTTTGATTGTTTCATTTCATAGGGTTTACCACCTTGCATGGTTGTAGTTCAGTTGTAATGAACCTATTGCCCATTCTCTAAAATTTTCATGCCCTACAACATTGAATGAGATGCTAATTGATGATTTGAATAATATTCTCTCTAGCCTCTTTTAATGGAACACAAAAGGTGTTCCACCATCATCGATGACCAATAAAATCCCCGCTAAGAGGGCATTTGGCACTATTATCAAGGTTTCATTTCTCTTTGGGTGTATTTTTAATTGTCAAGTAAGGTAGCCCATTCACAATTTCGTCTTGTTGGATAAAATTTGTTATAAGTCATACACTTAGCAACATCCTATCGATTAAAACAATGAAATAAATTCATTTGTTATTCATACACCTTCTCCTTTCACAAAATTGCTTGGACCCAATAGAATTCATATTGCTTACTATTATTCTTTGCATTTGTGTTTATGAGGGGTCATTTGCGAAGCCCTAGCTAGAGCAAAACAAATGTAATTATTATTTCTACCATTTTTATTTTCCAAATAATATTTCTAGAAACAAATGTGTATATTCATTAAATTTGATATTTCCAAACAATATCTATCATATTGAAATCCTCCACATTATCCAGATTTCTACTAGCCATGAGGTGATTGTTGCATTGTTATCAAAGGCACGTCCTCGACCAAGTTAGTTTGGGGAGCAATGGGAATATTTATAAGATATCACTCAAAGTTTAAGAAGACACATGTTCATTCTCCTTCTACTTCTCTTTCTCCATCCCTACCTCTTCCTTTTGAACTTCATGAGTTTGATAACCTCTTACTTATGGACAAGTATCACAATCGGTTCATTAGTGAATACTATAGGCATAATATTACTATTACTCAATCCTATGATTTCAAAGAGCTAAATGACGTAGGTAATTTTTAGGAGTTACTTAAGTTTACCAGCCTACACACATTGTTAGACTTAGAGGATGAAACATATCTCAACTTGGTTCGCATTTTCTATTTAAATATGTCCAACGATGTTGTTTCTCATTATGATGCACAACATTAGTACATAATGGAGTGAAAAGCCAACTAAATTTACACTTAAATGTTTGGCCAGATTTTCGAGATTCAGTCAAAATATATGAATGAATTGCTAAAAGTTGGCAATGATGATTTGTAAATGATTCTTGGTTTCAAGATTGTTTTATAAATGATTCTTGGTTAAATTTAAACATATTAATAAAGAACCCATAATATGATTAATCCATAAGTTCAGATGGAACTTATATTCCATAGGACTTCATGATATCCATAAAACAAGAAGAAATACAACCATTTCATATAATATAATATTCAATACTTTATGAGGAAGTTACATTACACTTCTTAGATAATATCACATATCACAAAGTTTCCAAAATTCATACCACAAAGCTACTTATCAACTATAGAATAGATACACAAGACATAACCATGAGGTAGATGTCACAAGATATAACCATAAGTCACACACACACGTCACATGCAGACTTACGAATAGTTCTCAAACCACCTTCCAAATTCAACTACCTATTAAGGCCACACCATATACATACATATAACAAATATACATAAGAGTCTATCACATAACATTATAATATCCTTCTTCAAGTTCTTCTCTTCCATCTTCATTTCCAATTCACTGATTTATCATCATCGCTGTCATATTGACTACAAAACTCTAAATTGAATTCGTCAACAAAAGAAGGCTTGGAGGCATGGTTAGATGAACTATTGTTATCTTTAGGCGTCACCCAATTAGAATAGTGCCTTTGCCAATCAAGAATATCAAACTACATATCAATCAAATCAAGTACTCAAGATTCATTCCATCCATTATTACTTCCTCCTTTCTCATCGCCTTACTCAATATCCACATCAATCACCATGTTAGAGTTCTTTTTAAAGTCTCCTCTTGTCTAAGTAGATGGTCCTTCATGCTCCCTGTTCCTTTCTCCCATTGCAACTATACAAGGAGTAATAGGCTTCTTACAACTATTTACACTCCCCCAATATGATCCTAATGGTCTGGTCATACGAAATACAGATGGGAAGTAGAAAGGCATACCTACAGTCATAGGGGATGCAATCAGCAGATTGCTAGACAAAGAAGCTTAAGGAATATCAATAATCGGCCATACCTCTCTCATGACCCCTTCTCTTAATATCACCCCATGTGATAATTTTTACATCTAATCTTATGTGATCTTCTTTATGATCTTATAAATAGAACAAATTATGCCCAATATCTTGCATATGTAAGAAATCAAGAAATAAGGCAAGTTTAATTGTATTACAAACAAAATCCATTTTTGTTGACCTAGCTAGCACTTCATGTTCCGTACCAAACCCCTCTAATTTATGGATTACTTCAACTACAAGTTGGTGGGCACAAAAGTGCTCTTTCCATTTTTTCTATTACCTAATGCCACTCTAGGGTGAGTTCAACTTTCTACTTTGCTAAAATCTCATGTAATCCTTTTGTCCTTTTGGTTTTCTAAGCTAGGATAAGTCTTTACATAATAACCTTAATTGAGTACAATACCTATCAAGGTATTCACCTAGATATAGAGCAAAGTCTTGTCACAAATAGTCTTCGAAAGATGGAGTAATCTACACATACAACAAATACGTTTAGTATTATAAAAAAAACATTACTACTGTAAACCCCTAAATTTTTTTACCTAACATCTTAAGTAGACTCACGTATGTTAGATATTCTTAAGAGTTGATGAGACTAGTTAAAATAAAAACCCTAAGATAATAATTGAAGATTCAATCGCATATAAAAATTTTATAACCTAAATGTATTTAAACACTAAAAATTTTATCCGAAAGTGATAAAAACCCTAAAACTATAACTTTAAGGATATAAAAGTACTAATCGTTATAAGTTACTATAAAACCCTAATTGTGACATCTTGCCAAATCATTAGTAAAAGATCAAAGATAACTTTCAATCATTCATAAATATATATAATACTAAAGTAACCCTTTAAGAACTAGGATATTGCATTATAGATCACATCCATCTTCCAATTGTATAACTAGGTTAGTATTATATAGAGTTAAGAGCTTAGTTGATTATTATACTACATATAGTAAATATTAGTATCCTAAATGACACTTTTCATGATAAATACATTAAATAGCCTACCAAATGAGTTATATGGGATATAAACACTTAAAGGAAGATCTCATTAGCTATTCTTACTAATCATTTCAATAAACCCTATATTTCCTCTCATTTCCTTAATTTTCTTCCTAATTTTTCCTACTTACTTCATTATGTACACTTAGATTATATGTAATTTTAAAATGTTGACCAAGTCAACATGATGAAAAGTCAACAAAATGTCATTGTCATCTAGAGAATTCCTTCCTTTTCTTTAATTTTCTATACTTTTTTCTTTCCAACTCTACCCCTCCTTTGCCATCCACTTCCCTCCCCACTTAGACCCCACTTGTCTTCATCTTTTTAAACACAAAATAAAGTCCTTTTCTCCTTCACCAAACCGTGATTCTCCTTGCTCCCTTATTTCCACACTTTCTCACTTCACTTTCACAATTCCTACTATCATAAGTCAAGAAGAAAAAGGTATGTTATTATGTATCTTTCCATCTTATTTAGTAGATAGATAAATAGGTTAGGTTAGTGTAGGAAGCTTATGTGATATGTACATATGTGTTGTTGAGAGTGAAAGCTCCATATTCATGTATATATATACTTAAGCATGTGGACATAGGAATACACTTGATAAATACATTTATGAAGATCCTTATACATAAGTATCCTTTATGTACATAACCTAAAAAGAGGTATATACTAACTATACATACATATACCTTACTAAATAAGCTCTTGAAGTGTAAAAATATGAAATTTGTGAAGCATTCTTAAGAGGGAACATTAGGCATACGAAAATACATATAAAAATATGTATGTCACCGTATGTATATACAGGTATATGTACTAGTACACATATAAGTATACGAGTATACATACTAGTATATTAGAAGTATAAGTATATACATAACATATGTGTAAAGTATATGAATACATAAGGATAAGTATACATATGTAATGGATGATGTAAGCAAACGATAACATAAGCCATGCATAAGCAATTGATTACATAAGTGATGACATAAGTGATTGATGACATAAGCGAATTAAAGATATAAACGATGACATAAGCCTCTAAAATAATAAACTATAAGATCATCTAATTGTAAGAATTAATGGCTAATGAAATCATTAACTACTAAAATAAAACATAAAACTAGCCAATAAGAATATTTAAGTTTCAATAGATAATATTTTAATAAATTTAGTCTATATCGTAAAACACAAGTTTTAACGTCCAAAACGGACATCACCGTGTGAAAGTATGTTTGAAAACAATGAAAAACAACTATAAATTCATAAATATCATAAATAAAATGAAAAAGTTACATACGATTAGTAATAAAGTCTAATCGGATAAAAATTGATAGTAATCTAAGTAGAATTAGGTAAATAAAAATCTAAAATCACTAGCTAATTTAATTGCTTACTATCATTATTATATCGTAATAATCAGGTAATCCCAACGCGGGCGAAGATCTTCCGATTGATTACTACGACTAGAGCGAGTCATCATGGCTGAATAAGTATTTACCCTATGATTCCATGCTTATATGTAATTGTAGATAGTGAACTTAAATAATATTGTTAATTGATTGTTATATAGGGTCGGGGAAATGCTTGTGTATGTTATTATATGCTAAATTGTGAATTTACCTTAAGTACGAATAATAATTTGGTTGTTGCATGGTAGTATAGATAATGATTGTGTGTGCTATTGGATGGTCACATCATAATTGAACTTAACTATACTTAGCTCATAAGAAGAAACCGATACATGCATCAACATGCATTGCATAAACATAATTCCAACCGTCACATCACACAGAGATAGAGAAAGGCTATTCGAGGGTTGTTATTATAAATTTATTGATTTTGTACGGTGCACTCGTATAAAATGATCTTTCCCTAGCCCACGGGAATATTAGGTATTGGAGGTGCCAACTGCCTAGTCAAGGGTCAATTCTAAAGACCTCCGTTTATGGGTGAGTGTGGATTGCGGAGGCCTACTCACAATTGTATTAGAACTTGGTTTTTATGAAAATAAAGGACTTGTTTGATTTAAATACAAAACGTGGAGTTTCGTAGTAAAGTAAGTTCTAATATAATACCTGGATTTGACTAGTACTGTGCATACTCCAACCTTGACTTTGGAGGGCATTAAATCTAAGTTGCATATATTGACTAGTTAACTATATGTATTATTTAGCATTCTATTTGATCATTCATTCATATGCATGAATATAATGTATTTATAACTTACTTGTGGTGTAGTTGAGGGTTTTGCTCACTAAACTTAGGCTTACACCCCCTTAGACTTTTACTGCAGGTTGGCTTATTCGATGAGGCTAGTTGCGGATGCTAGAGGTTAGCTTAGGGATCTAGGCAAGAGCGAGCCATTTAATGTGATGAGAGAACTTATTATGCAAACTTTTACTTACGTACTTTTGTTTTGTTAGTAATATAGACCTAAATGTACTAAATTACTACTTGCTGTAAACTTTGTCGTTTAAATGTTATATAAATATATTATGTGATGATATCCTTTGAATCTATGTGTTTCTGGGAAGCTGGTATGTTATAGAGCTTTGTATATTGTGTGAAAAGTTCTTAATTGGAAGGGTAACCAATCAAGGGTTCTTCATACAGTATACAACATCTACCATGACTAAACCATCCTCAATTCATGACAACTACTACTCTCCCTTAATTTTATCCACTCTTAATCTTTACTATTATAAGAACTTATTATTTTACTTATATTATTCTAACCTTGCTCTAATACCATGAAATTCTATTGTGCCCTAAAAGAGTAGTAAAGTATAACAGAATGTCGTACATCACATAGAAGCCAATGAATAACACTCTTGTTATCCAAAGGCTTCATCATAATTCATAAGGCTCTATAATCAAACTACTGAAGAGGGAACGTATGAAGTATTTATTAGTTCAAGCAAGTGACTTGCAACGTATATCAACTTAATTCATTTATATTTCATTCTAATTCAAAGGTTATGTTGTATATGTATACATGTGAAATCAAAATATTATTTAAACTAACTTTCAAAAGTAAATCTAGACAAAAGGCCATATGGCTCCTACTTTATGATGATCAAATATTTAAGTCTATTTAATTATATTACATAACTAACGAAAGTCTTATAGTATTTAGAATTTAAACTTTTTTCTCTAATTTGGCCTTGTCATATATCACACCTTTCCCATTAGCCACTAGAGTCTGATATACCTAAGGTATGGAACGGCCAAAAGACGCCTAATATGGGCCTTGCAAAATACTGTAAGTATTTATACTATATCTAGCTTAGTGAGTCCATCTCATACTACCCACAAACAAAATCAAAAAAATTTATTAATCATATGAATGCATGAAATGGGTATGAATACAACATCACATGTAGTTAACTAGAAACTACATCAAGAAAAAGGTTTACACCTCCTCTAAAACCTAAGGTTAAGGGTTAATAGTTCTACTAAGTGTCCAGGCCAATCCAATTAAGCACAATTCATCCTAAAATATATCCTTTGTTACTTTATATATTTGTTTAGCAAAACACCCAAGGAATAAATTCCCTGGCTCTAACACCTCTAAATACATGCATACCCATAACAACATAATGAACACAATTCATTTAAATATACAACCACCCTCATAGTTATTTAGATAGTTATTGAATGAGAGAACCTTGACTCAAGATATTCTTTCATTATATAACAATTAGTGATAAATTAATATGAGTGTAACTTGCCTACATATCCAATTTAAGTTACGTTCTAATATACTTACATCAGTTTCTTTCAAGTAACCAATCAAGTTAACAAACAGTCCATCAACTACAATATATGCAACTTCCAAAGTTCACTTTTTACTATTAGTTACATAGTTTTGTCAATCACAACAAACAAATCAATCACATGCATGCTTATATGTCCTCACACACATTCAATTATTGCATCAAATTTAGTACAACTATAGTACATGCACAAAACAAGGCAATAATCATTTAAGGTACTTACTCATCTATCAACGTTAATCAAAATAGTCCTTAAGGTATTCTAGAGACTCTTCTGCACCACCCATAAGGAATTTATCAACAGTTAAATAAGAATATTAGATATTCTTATTTCTTAGATTCCTATTATAGCGTTTATAGTATAATAACCAATTATTTACTTAACTTCATATACATGGTGCAACTTAATTATTTATAGTACATATTTCACTATATATATAATCGTACTACTATTTCCTATTTGCTATAACATAAAAGTTGATCCTAAATTATTTGCAATAGTTTCTTATTGATATATATCCTAATCCTAGGTGTGGCACATACCTTAGTATTCTATTTTCACTTATCATCTTGTACTTCCTTATTTTCTTATGATTAGTAGTAATTTTAAGTTACTAACCGTAATTATAAATCAGTCATCAACATGATATGTTTATACTAATACAACATTATTAATTTATAATTAGTATCTTGATCATATTCCTAATGACTTTTACAGATATCTATTAATTATTCAATAAGAGTGCATAATCACTTCTTAAACTTCATTGTTAACTAAGACTTTTCATCAATCATATAATAAAATTAACATTCCCTAACTTCCTTGATATGGTCAAAGCCTTAGAAGGCTTAAACATAGTTTTTCCTCAATTTATTCTTATATTTTAGTAAATTAATCTATTAGATATCGCATGTACATATCACAATAGGTAGATTATAGTCAGTTGTACAAGAAAAAATTTGAGTTCATGGAAAACCCTAGGGTGATACCAACTTTAGCTTATACTAAGGAATCGTTTTTTACAAAAATCTTAATCAAACATGATAATCACTTAACTTATTTTATAATCCCTAAATATCCATATCATGTACTAAGAGACTACTATAACTAAGTGTACATAAACTACATATAGTGGAATTTCTCTATACCAACTTATTGTTACATTTGTTTTTCTTCAAGATATGCACTCTACGTGTCCAACTACTTTATTAAGTGCCAAAATTTACTAAACAAGTGTTGTTTTTGTTAAAGTTTCTAAAGAGAAGAGGGGGGAAATATGGAGTAAAAGATGGAAGTGGATAGTAACAGCAAAAAGAAGAGAAGAAAAGGGACTGCTTGTAGTTTTTTATAGTGAAAACTTAATATGGCAAAAGGGCTGAGTGTTGGTTGGAAGTGGCAAAAGAGTTCTTAAATAAATAAGGCACTTCTAATCAACATTCAACTCTTGTGCCATATTGAACTTTCACCATCAAAACATAAGTGGTCCCTTTCCTTCTCTCCTTATTGCCACTCACCACTCCATTTCCTTACTCAAAATTTTCCACTTTTGTCTCTTGAAACTCTAACAAAAACAAGACTTGTTTAGTAAATTCTAGCACTTCATAAAGGAGTTAAGCACATGAAGTGCATATCTTAGAGGAAAACAAAAGGTTACAACAAGTTGACATAGAGAAATTCCATTACATGTAGTTTATATACACTTAGTTACAATAATCTTTTGGTACATGATGTTGATCTTTAGAGATTATAATATAAATTAGGTGATTATCATGTTTTACTAAGATTTTAGCAAAAGAATCATTCCTTAATATAAGCTAAAGTTCGCACCACCCTAGGATCTTCCATGAGCACAAGTTTATTTACATACAAATGATTATAATCTACTTATCGTGATATGTACATATGATATCTAGTAGATTAATTAACTAAAATATAACAATAAATTGAAGGAAAACCATGCTTAGGTCTCTTAGTGTTTCAACCCTAATGAAGTTAAAGAAGTGCTTATGGACTTTTATTGAAGAATTTGTAATTATATGTAAAAATTATTAAGAACATGATTAAGATACTAATTATGAATTAACAATATTATGTTATTATAAATATCATGTTAGTGACATTTATAATTAAGGTTAGTAACTTGAAATTACTACTAATCATAAGAAAAGAAGGAATTATAAGATAATAAGTGAAAATTAAATGGTATATAACCATACTAATGTATATGCTATACATATAATTAGGATGGTAAAATATATATGACAATAAGAAACTATTACAAATAATTTAGGATCAACTTTTATATTATTGCAATAGAAATTAAGAGTACAATTATATATATAGTAAACTACGTAATATAAATTATCAGGTTACACTATGCATAAAAAGCGAAGTAATGAATTAGTTATTATACTATAAAAGAATGAAATAGGAATACGAATAACTAATATTCTTGTTTTACAAATGATAAATTCCTTATAAGTTATGTAAAAGATTCTCTAGAATATCCTGAGGACTACTTTAATTAACGTTGATGGATAAGTGAATACCTTCAATGATTATCATCTTATTTTATGCATGTATTGTAGTTGCACTATGCATAAAAAGCGAAGTAATGAATTAGTTATTATACTATAAAAGAATGAAATAGGAATACGAATAATTAATATTCTTGTTTTACAATTGATAAATTCCTTATAAGTTGTGTAGAAGATTCTCTAGAATATCCTGAGGACTACTTTAATTAACGTTGATGGATAAGTGAACACCTTTAATGATTATTATCTTATTTTATGCATGTATTGTAGTTGCACGAAATTATATATAATAATTGAATCTATGTGGGGACATAGGACCGTGCATGTGATTGTTTTGTTTGCTATGTTATGACAAAAATATATAGTTAACATGAAAAGTAAAATTTAGTTGTTGCATGTAATGTAGTTGATGGATTGTCTGTTGATTTGACTAGTCACCTAATAGAAATTGATATAAGCATATCGAAATACAAATCAAATTAGGCATGTATGGCATGTTGCATTTATATTAAATGGCCACCAATTGTTATACACATAATGAAAAAATATCTTAAGTTGGGGTCCTCTTATTTAATTGCAAACAAAATGGCTATAAGGGCGATCATGTAATTAAATAAGTTGTGTTATTGTATTATTATAGGCATACCTGTATCTAGAGGTCTAAATAGCTAAGAAATTTATTCCTAAGGTGTTATGTTAAACAAATATATATAAAGTAACCAAGAATATATGCTATGTGATGAATTGTGCTTAATTGGATTAACCCAAACACTTGGTGGAACTACTAACCCTCAACCCTAAGTCAAAATGGGGCGTAAATTTTTGTCTTCATGTAGTTTTTAGTTGACTACAAGTGATGTTGCATTCATACGCATGTTCATCAATTCATATGGTTGAAAAACTTGTTTACTTTTGTTTGTGGGTAATATGAGATAGGCTCACTAAGCTACAAGTAGCTTATACACTCACAATATTTTGCAAAGCCTATACTAGGTGTCTCCTGGTTGTTCCATGCGTTGGTTGTATTAGACTCTTGTAACCAATGGGCAGGGAGTGAGATATAACGATGTTAAATTGGAGAAGAAAGTTTGATTTCTAAGTATTATAAGACTAGACTTTGATAGGATTCCAGATACCAACTCGACGACATGTTAAGTTTCGAACTACATGGAAGGGCTGCTCACAAGCTCCGCATGAATGGATGACCTATTTATAAGCTCTATCAGCAACGAACGGCTTGCTAGGCTCTATTGGGTCTGCCCTGTTATGCTAAGTATGCCCTACTCTATCTTATCCAAGCTCTACCAGACCTATCTATGAACTTTGGGAATATCAAAAGACCCAATGTACTCTACAAGTTCTGTCCTGGCCTACTATTTGCACCTTGCTTTGCCAAGTCTTCCTTACTATACTAGTTCCACTCCGCTCTACTGTGGTTGACTCTACTCTGCTCTACCGGGTCTACTCTAATCAACTAGATGTGTTATGATCTAGTCTAAATGGTTCTGTCCTATTTTGCCAACATCTTTTGTGCTACCAACCTATTCTACTTTACAGGACTATCCTGCCCTTCCAGTTCGCTCTGTTGTGCCAAGATTGATATGCTCACCCAAGTATGTTCAGCCAAGATCTATTCGATCATGTCAAGACTACCTGACTATTCCATATCAACTCGGCCGCATTAAGTCTAATTGAACAAGTCAGCCACGTCCATGTCAGATCAATCACTGCCATATCAGGTCAACCCAGCCATACAAGGTCAACCATGGCCAAGTTAAGTCGGCCACGGTCATATGAAATCGGCTTTGAACAAGACAGATCATCCACAATCAAGTCTACCCAGGTCAAAGCTCCAATTCTCCAAAACATCAACCCCTTACCCAAAGATCTCATTCAGCTATCTATTTTGCCTATGTTATTTAGATTTCCTATTTCCTGTGATTCCCCTAAGTTGTCTTCATGTTTTATTTGTAATTACTAGAAAGCCACTAAGGCATCCTTTCAACATTTTATTTAAAACTTTACTGCTTTATATAAATAGAACACTTATCTAAGATTTTTTATAGACATTGAGATATTAATGAAAAACCCTTAAGTCTTTTCTCTTGGAAAGCTCTTCTCCACCTACTCTTATCAATCCCTTTAGCAAGGATTGTAACGAGCAACCCTAGGCCTAGTGTTCATGTGTCATATCAAGTACTAGCTTAGGTTTGTGTATAGTTCTATGGTGCATCATATCCGTAAAGTTAGTGTATGGGATTTGCAAATCCATCGACTTCCACTTATTTTTTAAGCCATCTCGTGGCTCAGACCCACCCCTTAGTTTTCGTGTGATGCTAGATTCGTGTGTTTACCCACAAATCCATATCATCTTGGTATCGGCACATGGTTTCGAAAGGGAGCTTACGAAGTTGCTATAAAGAATTATTCATGTTTGCTTATTAGTGGTTGTTGTGTTCCATTCATAGACACTAAAGTTGGTTCGATTCAAGTAAGTTTTGGAAGTCTTGAGCTACAAGGTAGAGATTTGTTTGTCAATAAGTCTGGTTCCTATTGTGCTCTATTGTACTCTGTTCTTCATTGCAAAAACAAAGGAGGGTCATTTTTGTGTATACCCATGCATTTGAACGTATTGGTTACCGAAGTTAAGTTGCAAGTGGGCTATTTGTGGGTTTTTGCTTACTATTTCATTCGTCTTTACCACTCTTTTCGTACCTTTCCCCATTAACCCTTTTTTGAGCTTTCCGCAAGCTTGGACCCATCCAATGATCAGCCTTGTCTGTTCTTCATCATAGTTTACGCCATCTTAGTATCAGAGCGAAGGTTTTATGTGAATTATAGTTAGTTCTTCTTGAAGTTTTGTTGTGCTCTGTTTTGCGTGTGTGAAACAGAGTCAGTTACTGTGTTCATTTAACTGTTGTGTTATTAGCTATTTACCTTCTAAAGTGTTTGTTTGAATTTTGAATTTGTGAGAAAAAAATGACAAACCTAAGTATGCATATGAGTACTAGTGATGATAGTGGAGTTATCCACCATGGACAACAATCTCAAGGAACTCCCAGAAGTACTTACGAGAGACTTGATGAGGTAGCTAACCTCTTGATAGATCTGACCTAAGCTGTACATGTCCTGTCTTGTCGACCTACTAAGGTCGTTCAAAATACTCCACAAGTTGCTTAACCTGTTAGAGGTCAAAACCCAGCTCAACCAATTCGAGGTAAAGGAGTTGGCAGATGAGTGAGGCGAATGATAGACTTAAGAGAGCTTGATGAGGAAGAAGAAGAGTATTTTGAAGAGGAGCATGTACGAGTCCCCAGAGAATCCGACCATGTAAAGCTTCGGATTCCAAGTTTCAATGGATTTGGGAATGCTGACAAGTAGTTGGACTGGGAAGAGAAGGTAAAGCATGTATTTGATTATTATCAATATGAGGATTATGAGAAAGTGAGGACTGCTGCTATTGAATTATCCGAATATGCTACCATGTAGTGGAAGAATTTTCAAGCCATGAGAAGAAGCAAGGGGTACCAAGAGATTAACACCTGGCTCGAGATGAAGAGAGTGCTCAGAAATAGATTCATGCCAGAAACTTATCTCCAAGATACTTTCACTCGACTTCAGGAGCTAAGATAAGGAGGCTGATATGTTGATGAGTATGTTCAAGAATTTCAAATGCTTATAATAAGATGCGAAGTGGAGGAACCACCAACTCGAACAGTCTCAAGGTTTATTACTAGATTGAGAGGAGACATCCGAGACATTATGGAGCTCCAATGATTTGACACAATGGATGAAGCTGTTAAGATTGCCCAACAAGTGGAAAGGCTAAGAAGGAGCTAAGTAACAACTAGAATGCCGACTAGCTAACCAAGATAGGCCATTCACCGAATTCAATCTAGTATCAAGCCAAGCAGAAGAGTTGATGTCAGATTTGAGCACAAAGGTCGCCTCAAAGATGTAGTGCTAACCCAAACATATGAGAAGGGGCAAGGGTCTAGCAGGAAGACCAACCAGATTAAGTGATTCAAATGTTAAGAGTTTGGACATATGGCTACTCAGTGCTCGAATCGAAGGACAATGGTCATTAAGGGAGACATCCTAAAGTTAGAAGTAAAGAGTACGGATGAAGAACCTGAAGAGGAGGAGGTTCCCATGGAGAAAGAACTAATTGAGGAGGACGTGTTTTCCAAGGACTTAGACTAGTTACTCATGGTTGTCTGGCACACTATGAGTGTGGAACCCTTACGAAAGGAGGAGCAGAGAGAGAATTTATTTCATTCCACTTGTAAGGTGAATGATCGGATGTGTGCTCTCATTATAGATAGTAGAAGTTACACCAATGTAGCATCGGTCGATTTTGTTTCAAAACTGAAGCTGCCAACTGTTGCACATCTTAAGCCATACAAGTCGCACTGGTTGAGTGAGAAAAGAGCATTACATGTCACTAGGCAAATATTGCTACCAATCATTATAGGGAATTACTCTGACCAGATCCTCTACAACGTGCTGCTAAGTACGCCCCACGTATTGTTGGGTAGGTCGTGGTTGTTTAACAGGAGAGTTATACGTGACGGCTACAGGAACACGTATATGCTGGAAAAGGATAACTAAAAGATCAAGCTGAATCCGATGCCTCCGAGAGAAGTTCACAAGCTACAGATGAAACTCATTCACGAATCGAAGAAAGCTCTGATGATGAGTAGAGTTGAGCTCCATTAAGCCATCAATGCTGACAAGCCGACCCTATTGTTGGTCAGGCGACTATTGGAAATGAAGGAGCGAGGTGAGCTTTCCCAGGAAATCAAGGGGTTGCTAGATGACTATGCTAACTTGTTCCTAGAATAGTTACCTCAAGGGTTGGCCCCAACTCAAGGCATAAAACACTGCATTGACTTAATACCCGGCGCTTCACTACCGAATAAGCTAGTTTATTGGATGAATCCCGACCAGGCTTCTAAACTCTAATGTCAAGTCAATGAGTTGCTGGAGAGAGGTTATGTGAGCGAGAGTCTCAGCCCTTGTGATATGCCTGCACTTTTAGTGTTGAAGAAGGATGGAACTTGGCAGATGTATGTTGATAGCCAAGTCTTGAACAAAATCATAATCAAATATAGGTATCCGATCTCGAGGCTAAAAGACATGTTGGATGAGCTAAGTGGAGCCAAGATTTTCAGCAAGATTGATTTCAAGTCTTGTAAACCCTACGAATCTAGCTTTTCTAAGTATAGAATCAAATGCCTAAATTGTAGATGATTTCCTAAAGTCAATAGAGCCAGTGAGATTTAAAACCAATTAAAATCTTCATGAGATATTATTTGTAATGTATAAGGGCTCCATTGAGTCTATTAGGCACAAATTCAATTAATTATGTATGAAAAATTCAAAACCTAAAGCGAATATGAAAAACCTTAAATTATCAATTGAATCTCTAATCGTATACGAAGACCCTAAAACCTCAAGTATATGTAACTACAAAAGTTAACCTCGAACCTCATCAAAACCCTAAGATAATAATCGAAGACTTAATCACGTATCAATATATTAAACCCTAAATGTGTAAAAACACTAGAGATTGTACTCGAAAGTAATAAAAACCTTAAAACTATAACTTTAAGGATATAAAAGCACTAATTCACCATAATTTACCCTAAAACCCTAATTGATAATATAACCTTAGTATTATACTAAATCAATAGTAAAAGATTAAAGATAACCTACAATCATTCACAAATATTTATAATACTAAAATAATCCTTTAGAAACTAAGATATTGCATCATAGATCACATTCATCTTCTAAGTATATAATTATGTTAGTATTACATAAAGTTAAGAGTTTAGTTGATACTTAGGTTACATGTAATAAACCTTAATACCCTAATTGATACTTTTCATACTGGTTATACTAAGTAACCTACCAAATAATGTATATAGGATATAAATACCTAAAGTAAGATCTCATCATCTATTTTTACTAATCAATTCACCAAATGTCTTATTTCCTAAATTTTCCTTAATTACTACATTATGTATACTAAATGGCATATACTTTTGGAAAGTTGACCAAGTTAACACATATTGACCAAGGTCAAAAGGTTGACTAAGTCAACATGTAGAAAAGTCAACAAAATGTCACTTTCGCTTTAGAAAATATCTCTTCCTTTTAATAATTTCTTTTCTTTTCTTGTCTTTTATATTTTTCTTCCTTTTCCCTACTTCTTTGCCGTCCACAACTTCTCTACTTTGGACCCCATTTGTCTTCATTTTCAAAACATAAAACGACACAAAACCAAGTTCTTTTCTTCCTCTTCCCAATCGTGATTCCATTTGCTTCCAAAATTCCAAACATTTTCTTACATACTTTCACACTTTCTACTAACATAAATTAAGGAGAAAGAGGTATGTTATCATTTGATTATCTATTTTATATAGTAGTTAGTTATGTAAGCTAAGTTAGCATAGAAAGTTGGTATGATATGTGTATATATGTTGTTAGAAGTGGAAGCTCCATATACATGTGTAGAAGAGTAGGAATCTTTATAAAATGGAAGAAGATGCATGTGTATATGTCTTTAAGTATGTGTACATAAAGGTATACTAGAGAAATATAAGTATAAAGACCTTTGCACATAAGTATTCATTATATACATAATCTAAACTAAGAAATATACTAACTATATATACCTATACCATACTAAATACACCCTTAAAACACAAAAAGAATGAAATTAGAGAAGCTTTCTTAAGAGGAATTTTAGGCATACGAAAATACATATAAAAATACGTATGTGACCGTATGTATATATGGATATATGTACAAGTATAAATACGGTATAATTATAAGTATATATATAAGTATACTAGTATACATATTAGTATAATAAAGGTATAAGTATATAGTTAACATATGTAAAGTGTACATAAGACACTTAAGTATGACTTAAGCGTGAGGTAAAGGCTTATGCAATCAAATGATGATGTAAGCAATGATGTAATTAAAAGATGACATAAGTCATGACATAAGTAAATGATGACATAAGTCATAACATAAGCGATTGATGATGTAAGCGACGACATAAGCATAAGCTTATAAAATAATAACTTATAAGATTACATAAGAGTATAACATAAGTATGTACATGTACTTAGGAGTCAAAGATCCTTTAAACCTTAATACACTTTCTAAATTGAATTAAACTTAATTAAATACATAAATTAGTAATAATAATGTAAAATTTCCTAAGTGTAAGAATTTAATAGCTAATTAAATCATTAAGTACTGAAATAGGATATAAACATAAGCAATAAGAATAATTAAGCTTTAATGAGTTAAAATTTTAATAAGTTTAGTCCATATCGTAAAACACGGATCTTAACGTCCAAAACGAACATTACCATGTGAACGTGCATCTGAAAATGAAGAAAAACAACTATAAGTCGTAAATATCGAAATTAGAATGAAAAGTTACTAAATACATAAAAGAAGTCTCATAACTTATAAATATAAGAAAATAATTACTATTAATCCCATTGAATATGGTAAACCCTATATACATTATACTTAGGTTATATTAGGAGAATTAAACAAACTACAATAGACTTTTAGTTAACTAAGGAGTTTGACTTTTTAGAATACTTATAAGTTTTACTATTTTGATTTAGGTGTTCAATATCAAGTTTTAGAAAACCCAAAGGCTTAGAGAATGAGCAATAATTCAGGTAAGAGAGTTCTAATGACCTGCTACTTGTTTGTACGTGTTACTTGTATGAGGTTTTGCTACTGGCTGTTGCTTGTATGTCAAATGACTGCTTTGCTTGTTTGCGATCATCTATATGATCACCTTTTTAAATTGATAAATATAAATATTAGACTAAAATAACCAATTACACTTGTCGCATGTCTATGACTCGGTAAAGGTATGAATGGAGAGTGATTGCTTTGCAAAAATCTTGAGAAAAGTATTTTTGGAAAAAGCTTTTCTACTCTTAAACATATTTTTGTATGATCTCTATAAGGGCTTGTGGTGCCATAAATAATATTTTAGCATTAAGGCAAAGCTAGCATGGAATCTCCAATTGATAGCGAGAGGATTCGCTTTATTGTGCTTATAAGGCCTTAGATAATTTTGGTTGCGAGAGGACTCGTATGTTTGTGCCCAATGGGCCTTGGATGATGGATAGTCCTAATTTAGGATCCACCTATTTGGATTGGAACTCTTTTCTCAACTAAGGTAATAGTCGAATGTTACTTAGAGGGGTGATGCCCCTAGGTAGTCTTATGTAAGTAAGCTGAGGTGCCCTGTGCGGGTCAGTACAGGGGATAATCGATGTGTAGATGAAATAATTTTACACCGTTCATAGTTTCAAACTCCTATGAATGTGTTACTTACATTTATCACGCCTGCATTCATTTTGTATGTAGATAGCTTGCTTACATATGTGATAATAATGTGTGATAAATTACTTGAATGATAGTGGTGAGGGACGAATTCACTGAGCTATTATATGCTTATTCCCCCTTAGTTTCTCTTGCAGGTTTCCTTACGATGGGATTGGGATAAATCTCGAATGCTGAGTGTGAGATGAAGATATGTATATTAGTGTTAGAATTAGTTGAGATCTTTATAAGTGATACATAAACATCCTTTGTTGAAAATATTTATATGTTAGAACTTACTATAATTTAATTTTTCTTGTATATTTTTTTTTTTATAATGTTAGTATATCCTGTCTTATTATTTGGTAGGGGATACTAATTCTCTGCGATTCTAAAGAACTGTGGGATATCGGATATCTATAGTTATTTATATTTATATGTTATGTTATGTTATGTTACAATAAATTAATTACTTAAAAATCAGTAATCTTAGTAATTTATTATTTAGAGTCTTGCAAACTCTAACTTGTAAGGTGGTTTTCATATCATGGGTACACACATGTTATAGAAATTTTAGGTAATCCTACTAGGCCCCTTTTAGGGTCCTGACAAGTCTGGCTACCATCAAATCCACATGAGGTCAAGAGATGAGTAGGAGATTGCGTTCAAGACTCGACATGGACTTTATGAGTGGATAGTCATGCCCTTCGACTTATCAAATGCCCTAAACACTTTCATGAGACTTATGAACCATGCTGTAACATCACATCAAGAAGTGTGTCATGGTATACTTTGACAACATCCTGATCTACAGTGCCGACATGCCGAGTCAATGTGAACATCTTAGTTCCATCTTGGATATCCTTTATCACAACCTAACAATATCGTTGTCGTAGTAGATCACCGTGTACCGTATAAAGGTCTACTATCAACCCCCTTACTAATTGCAGGCCTTTCAGACAATACATAAGGCTTCTTCTACTATATGTTACCACCAGGCCCATAGATAAGTAATATAGAGTAATTTTTACTAAAATTAACTTTTGAGACATAAATTAATCATGTAAACATGTGGACTCGTTACGTTTCACACCAAAAGAATATTACAAACAAATGCAATTCATAATAGGAACTACATCATAAACTTTAAACTATGTTATGAATAAAATAATGGTAAATAATTGTCTACAAAAGCTTTTACAAAATCTCCTCTACGCTCCCTGATCGCTCTAACCCATCTCTACATGAGACTCACTATGGGCATGCCTTGGCCCAGATTAGCGAAGAGGTTTTCCTGCAACAAAAGGAATCTATTGGGGTGTAAGCTTAAGCTTAGTGAGATAAATACCCTTATCAATACTGCATTACAGAAATTTATTAGATACACAATCATATGAATGCATAAACAACCAATATGCTAAACAATGCATTCAGTGGCCTAGGAACTGTATATAACTCAGAATTACGCCCCCTATAGTTGAGGTTTGGAGACAATTAACCAACCCAAACGAAAATCTGGGTTTTAGCCCTTGGGTTTTTATTTCATTTGCACTATTGTGCTTAAGTCAAAACAAAATTATATATATATATATATACTTTCTTTACCAGTTATCAAATCATATTTTCAAAATCCCAACTCTAGCAGTGTAGTGGCCTCTGCAATCCACAAACACACGCCCTAAGTAAAAGACACAAGACACACCTCCTCGCTGACAGTTGGCATCTCCCAATGCCTAGTAAGCCAGTCAGCTTAGGATAGAGACTCAATAAAATGATAGCATAGCTAATGCCCAATCCTGCAGGAGGCCCTCCTCCTGTAAGTCCCTTCCCATCTTCTACGTAAAGTGGCAGTCGATGTTATCCGAATGCAATTATGGGGAATGCATAATCCATTTAATTTCTTAATCATATAAATGGTTAATCTGATTTTTCAAAGTGATCAAACAATTTCATTCCATACAATCACACGTATAAATTATCACAAACACTTTTCATTATTATATGATTAACACGCCATAGCATTCAATCACAAATTCATACGCATGCATTTCCCATATCCCACAGGCGTCTAATTTATATATATATAAGTTTAGGTGCATTTATTCTACAAGCAAAATCAAGTAAAAAGTCATCAAGAATTTACTCACTCCGCCATATGGGTCAATCAAAATAGTCCGGAGGCAGGTCATCTCTAAACACGGGGTCTCCTAGTCTTCAAAATCATAATACTATAAGGGATTGAAATAAAACTTAAGAAACTAAGCTAAAACCCCTTAAGTTATACTCTTGACTAGTTTTCATATTTTTCCCGGTTTTATTTAAAAGTTCAATCGTATATAACTTTCTCGTTTTAAATCCAATTTTTATGATCGTGTAGTCAATCTTCATCGTCTTCGAGTGTAGTTTAACATGGTGAGGTTATATTTTTGAGATGAGGCATGCAAACCTATCCATAGGTCAAAACAATAGCGGTCCTCATGATTTGGAGTACTTTTGGGCTTTGTTTGGTGAGTAGGCTTTTTGGTAACTTGGAAATTCCTTTGGGCTTAGGCTTAAGATTTCATTCTTGGCTCAAAATACTCCTTAAGGTCAGATTTACAACTTTGATTTATATTCCTAAGGCTATCAACCACTTCTTTGGCTCTTAAGTGGGCTTAAGTTGCCAAATGAGCTTGTTTTTTATTCAATTCAAAGATGGTCACCTTCTTAGGCTTAGGAAGTGTCTTGTAGGCTTCTTGAGAATCTTAAAACAACCCTTATTGATGTGTCAAGTTGCTGGTCAGAAACTTAAGGGTGGCTCAACTTGACGTTTGAGGCCCATTTTAAAAGTTTTAAGCTTGCTTTTGAGTTTTAGGCTTAATACACTTATCAAACTTGCCTTGGTTGGTCTTTTCACTTTGTTTAATTACTTTTATCATATTTTTAAGTGTCTTTTAAGGACATTCTAGATCTAGTCGGTTTAAGTATGAGGGCTTCTAACTTGATTTTCTAACTTGTTTCATCATTTCCTTAAGTATAGGTGTTAGATCATGAACTTAAGCTACTTGTATTCAAATCTTAACTTGACTTATTTTTCATGAAATGATTATTTGGCTCATACTTTACATGAAAATGGAGGATCTTACTTTTATCATACCTCCCATATCATAGTTCATGTCTTACAAATTTGGTTTCTCATAAATCTTCATGTGATGGATTTTTATCTTAACCTAAGTCTAGATTTGAGCATGTTTAACTTAATAAAAGTGTAAACAACATCCAAATGACGTCTAAACTCTCATGTCCAGCATGCTTCTCTTTCATTCAAGTTCTCATTTCAAGATTTTCTCAATTTTAAATCTTCCATTTCGAGTGTTAAACAAATATCTTTACATACTCATATTTCAACTTCCATGTAAGGTTTTCATGAGTTTGCTTCTTAGGGTGATCTTTGATGTTATACTAACTTATGATCATAACATGGTGGTTTTGCACTAACATGAATACTAACCAACTAACACAAGATATACTTACTCGTCCTTAAAGTAAAAAAAATATGGTGGTTATGCACTAAGGTTCCACCTATGCTCTTTATCTTACTTCCTCCTTCTTGCACCCCTTTTGAAACCCGAGTTGTGATCCTTTGAAGTGGAGTTTAAGGAGTATTCTAAGGATCCTAAAGGGCTTTGAATGTTGGCAAAAGCAAGACAAGAAGAAGTTGAAAGTGTCATGAGTGTGTGTATGCTTGGAATGCGGCGGCAAGTGAAAGATTTTGTGGGGTATAGTTGTTTCTTCTTTTGTGTTGTTTTCAAAGTGAGAGAAAAGATAGTGAAAATGAAATTGAAAGTAAGAGCAAATGGGAAAATAGTGGCCGGTTGGAATGGGGTGAAAAGTGTGTTTAATAAGCTTGATTTTGTTGTCTTATAGCATGCACAAAAGTCAACAATTACAACTATTAATGATGTAAGCATTAAGGGGTAAGGGGTGAATAGTAGAGTGTAAGATAAAGTGATTGATGAATGGAAGACAAGAGTATGGCCCCCTTTAAAGCCATGTAAGAACTGGCCATTGGGTGTCCTTTTGGGCATGGAGTTGTCTTATCTCATTTATTAAAGTTAAGCATGTGAAATCTTGTGATAATTTGTCCATATGTAGGATAAGAAAAGGGGTGATAAAGAAAGTGTCTTATCACTAGATTTTGGTAAGTTATCAATGGATAAATGACTCCAACTTTCAATTGATAAGTCATTTAAGGTAATTAGTTGGTCTACTTATTCAAGTGTAAGGCTTAGGCATGAAGATAAAGGAATCGTCTTATAGGAAATTATTTTAGAATTTACTTCTTAAATTGTTTTGTAAATGATGATTTAATTCTTATAAAATTATGAAATTTTCTAGAGTTGAATGAAATTATTCAAATTAAATTATCAATTACTCACTTAGGGTTAAAAGTCCTTAATTGTTTTAGGGCTTAGGGTTTTCGGTGACCTTAGAGTTCATAGTTTTTCAAGTTCGAGTTTTATCGATAATAGGCTTTTAAATTGAAAAAGTAAGTTCGCTTCTAATTGTAAACTTGAGTTCTTAGTTTAGTTGATCCTTGGGAACGTTCGGGAAGTACTCTTAGTCAAATCATAGGCCTGCTAAAAATAGGGTTTACATCCTTCGTATCGAAAGACTATTCAACAACTTGAAAAAATGTTGCTTTGGCCAAAAGGAAGTGGTATTCTTAAGGTATATAGTCAGTAGAGGAGGCTTATGAATCAATGATGAGAAGATCAAAGTAATTGTCAAGTGGCCGACTCGTACTACTTATGCCAACATAAAAAGTTTCTACAGACTGGCTTCGTTTTACAGAAGGTTTATCAAGAACTTTAGCACCATCACCGCGCCACTTACTGAGTTAACAAAGAAGAACACCGACTTCTGATGGGGAGAAAGGGAAGAGAGGAGCTTTACCGATATAAAAGAAAGATTGACCTCTGCCCCGATGTTAGTACTACCTAACTTTAACAAAACTTTTAAGCTGGAATGCGATGCATCGAGTGTTGGAATAGGCGCTATCCTGATATAGGAAGGCCAACCAAATTGCCTTCCATAATGAAAAGCTCCGATGACCACAGCTGAACTACTCCGTATATGACAAGGAACTTTTGGTACTAATCTGAGCAATGCAAGTATGGCAACATTACTTACTGCTAAGAGAATTTGTCATATACACTAACCACGAATCACTGAGGTACCTTTGAAGTCAAACCAAGTTGTCGAAGTAGCAAGCGAGATGGATTGAATTCCTTAAGGGGTTCAATTTTGTGATAAGGTACAAGCAAGGAAAGAGCAATGCAGTTACAAATGCTCTTTCGAAGAGGCATACGCTCTTATCAAAACTTCAGACTAAGCTATTTGGTTTTTCGAGTATCAAAGAATAGTGCTCCGAGGATCTACTCTTTGGATCAATAATTTCACGATGCATCAATGGGAAGACAGTAGATGAGTATTATGTAGAGGATGGCTATCTGTTCCAAATGGGGAGACTATGCATGCTGACTTGTTCCCTACAAGAATTATTAATCAAGGAAGCCCACAGTGAAGTGCTCTTCGGACACTTTGGAGAGAAGGAGGACCTATGAACTATTGAATGGTTGATTCTTTTGGCCGAGAATGCGAAGAGATGTACATCGAGTTGTAGAAAGCTATGTAATGTGTAAAAAGGCCAAGTGCCAAGTCGAACAAGGGAAAGCAATGCCCCTACATGCTCCGACAAGGCCGTGTACTGAACTAAGTATAGACTTTGTTCTCGAACTACCACTAACTACTCGAAGCAAAGATTCTGTAATGGTCATCATAGATCGGTTCGGTAAGATGGCACACTTCATGCCCAATACCAAAATTAACAATGCTTCAGCTATTACTTCTTTTTTCTTACAAGAGATTGTGTGGATACACGGCGTACCGAAGAGTTTAGTCTCTGACAAGGATCCAAAGTTCTTGAGTCATTTTTGGAGGACCCTGTGGCGTTGGCTAGGAACCAAATTACTCTCTAGTACCTCATGTTACCCCCAAACAGACGGCTAAATAGAGGTGGTTAATCATACTTTGGGGTCATTACTCCAAGCTGCAATAGGCAAAAACTTGGCTAATTAGGACATCTGTCTGCTAGCGGTCGAATTCACCTATAAACAAACCATACATGATACCACTAAGCAGACCACCTTCGAGGTGATCTATGGATTCAATCCCGAGTTACCCCTCAACTACGCCTTTGTACCAATACCCGTGCAAAAGGACCCTGACACCTCGGCCAAAGCACAATCTCTTCAATACATCTATGACAAGATCACTCGACATATCGACCAAGCTGCTAGAAGAATGCAAGAAAGGACCAAGGATAGGCCAACTAAACAATTTCAACCTGGAGACTTAGTATGCTACACCTCAGCAAGGAACGGTTCCTGAACAAGAGGAAGAATAAATTATCTATAAGAGCAAAAGGGCCTTTCAGAATCCCCCAGAAAATCAGTGACAACGCCTACAGGTTGGAGACTTAGTATGCTACACCTCAGCAAGGAACACTTACTATTTCATTCGTCTTTGTCACTCTTTTTATACCTTTTCCCATTAACCCTTTGTTGAGCTTTCTATAAGCTTAGACCCATCCAGTAACCAGTCTTATCTGTTCTTAGTCGCGATTCGCACCACAGATTATCTAGAATCAAGTTCACCCAAGTAAAAGCTCTAAGTCTCCAAAACATCAACCCCTTACCTAAAGATCTCATTCAGCTATCTATTTTACTAATGTTATTTAGATTTCCTATTTCCTATGTTTCCCCTAAGTTGTCTTCATGTTTTATTTGTAATCACCGAAATGCCACTAAGGCATCATTTAGTTATTTTATTTACAACTTTACCACCTTGTATAAATAGAACACTTATATAGGGTTTTAGACAAACTTTGACATATTAAGGACAAACCCTTCAGTCTTTTCTCTTGGAAAGCTCTTCTCTACCTCCTCCTATCAATCCCATTAGCAAGGATTGCGGTGAGCAACCCTAGGCCTAGTGCTCGTGCATCATATCGGGTACTAGCTTAGGTCACTATGTAGTTCTACGGTGCGTCATATCTATAGAGTTAATGTGTAGGATTTGCTAAACCATCGACTTCTACATATTTTTCAGGCCATCTCGTGATCCACCCCTTGGTTTTTGTATGATATTAGGTTCGTGTGTTCACGTACGAATCCATATCAAACTTAAGCATTTAGTTATCGTAAAGTAGGTACCAGACACCTTTCTATCTAGATTTACTTCTAAAAGTTAGTTCAAACAACACTTCAACTACCTATGTTTATAAACACAATATAACCTTTGAATTAGAATAAAATATTAATGAATCAAGTGGATATACATTGAAAGTCACTTGCTTAGACCAATAAATACTATACATATTCCCTCTACAGCAGTTTGATTACAAAGCCTTATGCATCATGATGAAGCTTTTAGGACAATAGAGGCATTGTTCATTAGTTTCAAAGTAATGTACAGCATTCTGTTATGCTTTACTACTCTATTAGGGCAAGATAGAATTTAGTGGTATCGAAGCAATGTTAGAATAATATAAGTAAGAGAATAAGTTTTTATAATATTAAATACCAAGAGTAGATGAAATTAAGGGGGAGTAGTAATAATGTTTCTTTGTAATACTAAACATATTTGTTGTATGTGTAAAGTACTCCCTCTTTCAAAGACCATTTGTGAGAAAATTTTGCTCCATATCCAA
This sequence comes from Lumnitzera littorea, assembly GCA_024138015.1. Taxonomy (NCBI): domain Eukaryota; kingdom Viridiplantae; phylum Streptophyta; class Magnoliopsida; order Myrtales; family Combretaceae; genus Lumnitzera; species Lumnitzera littorea. Next base: position 56,753,773 of record JAMXBB010000004.1, on the reverse strand, counting down.
GTGAATACCTCATTAGTTATTGTACCCAATTAAGGGTATTATGTGAACGCTTAGCCTTACTTGGAAAACCAAAAGGATCACGAGATTTTAGCTAAGTGGAAAGCTGGGCTTACTTCAAAGTAGCATTAAGTAATAGTAGAAAAGGAAAGAGCACTTTGATGCCCACCAACTATAGTTAAGGTAATTTATAGATTAGAGGGGTTTGGTCTGGAACATGAAATGCTAAATAAGCTAATGAAAATAGCTTTTTTTGTAGTACAATTGGACTTACCTTGTTTCCTGACTTTCAACATATACAAAATCTTATGCATGATTTGTTTTATTTAAAGGATCACAAAGAAGATCACGTAAAATTAAATGAAGAAATAGTTACCTAAGGCAACATAAAAGGAAGGGCCATAAGAAAGGGACAACCAATTAGTGATATTCCTTAAGCTTCTTTGTCTAGTAATCTACCAATTATACCCACTCCAACTGCAACTATGCCTTATTACTTCCCATCTATATTTCGTATGACCAGGCTATTAGGGTCATACCATGAGATTGTAAATAGTTATAATAAGCTTGATACTCTTGGTATAGGTGAAATGAGAGGAAGGAATTGGAAGCATGGAGGACCATCCATCCAAACAAGGGGAAAGTCTAGAAAAAAACTCTAATGGTAATTGATGTGGAGGCGAATTAAGGTGATAAGGACGGAGGAAGTAATAATGGATCAGATGAATCTCGGGCACCTAATTTAATTGATATGTAGTTTGATATTCCTGACTAGCAAAGGCACCATTCTATTTGGGTGATGCTTAGAGATAAATCAATGAATTGAAAATAAAGATGGAAGAGAAGAACTTAAAGAAGGAATATCTATTATGTAATGTTATATGATGGACTTTTGTGTATATTTATATTATACGTATGTGTATGGTTTGATCTCTATAGATAGTTGAACTTATAAGGTAGTTTGAGAACTCTTGGTAAGTATGAATATGATGTATGCATATGACTTATGGTTATGTCTTGAGACATCTCCCTCATGGTTGTGTCTTAAGTTATCTATTCTATGGTTAGTAAGCAGTTTAGTGGTATGAATTATGGAAACCTTATGATATGTGATATTATATATGAAGTGTAATGTAACTTCCTTATGAAGTAGTGAATATTATATTGTATGGAATGGTTATATTTCTTTTGCTTTTTGGATAGTGTGAACTCCAATTGAATATAAGTTTCATGTGAACTTATATTATCCGTTATATTATGAGTTCTTTATTAATATGTTTAAATTTAACCAAGAATCATTTATAAAACATTTCTGACACTTATGCACAGTACACTTAGAGCTCGGCAATGGAGGAGATAAAACATTCGAGATGATTTACAAAGAGGTCCTCTTGACAAAAATGTTAATGTGCCTAAATCTCATCATCCTCTTTCACCTGTGCCACCTAAGGAAAATAGAGAGATTTTGGAGGTTATACAAAGACATACTGAAGTGATAGTGAATTTATTTCAAGGTATGCACCAAGCACCTCATCCTCCTGCTCTAACCATAACCATACCTATTGTTTTAGTATCAGTAAGTGAAGAAGTGATACTACCCCAAGAAATGCCAGTTGCTCCAATGCAACAACCTTATCATCACCAAAGAAATCCGCTCTTTAGATTCATTAAATGTAATACCTATTTCGAGGGCACTTTAGGAAAAGCAGAAGAAGTTGAGGATTAGTTGTCTTAAGTAGAGAGATCTTTTGAAGCTTTTGAAGTACCATTGCAACAAAGACTAAATTATGGAACTTATATGTTAAAATGTTTAGCCCGATCATGTTAGGAGTCTAAGGAAAGAGGTTTACCTTAGCCTGTAAGTTAGGAAGATTTTAGAAGAGAATTTTTGCTTAATTACTTTCCCAGAAGCTTAACAACTAAATACAAATCTGAGTTAATGCACATTACTCAAGGAAGCAAAACTATAGAACAATATGAGAACGAGCTCAATCGATAACTATAGTTTACTCCACAACCTTTTCAGAAAAATGATGAAATAAAAACTAAGGTGTTTTTCTCAAGTTTGGAGCTAGACATCTAGAGATGATAGGATGAATTTGAGGTATTGACATTAAGTGAATTGGTTGAAGAAGCAAGAGTGATTGAAGGGACAAAAAGAAGAGAATAAGAAAGACTCAGAAGAAGGAATATTGTTTTGGGAAAAAGGTCTTTGAAAGATTTGGATGTTAATTTTAAAGGTAAAAAGCCCTTCTTTAGGGGAGGCGCATCAAAGTTAGTGGTTAAAAAATCTCCTGATTTGCTAGAAGTGTAATGGTAGGCATCATGTGTTAAGCTTCAAATTTCAATTCTTCATTTTCCTTGATTTGATTTAAACTAAACTCTATACCTATTTAGTTTAAATCATCAAGAAGAATTAAGGAAAATCTAGTTTCTTTTATTTTTTTAAAAGCTCAAAGTCGCCACCTAGTAGAACTAAGAAAAGGTGATGAAATTAGAACCGATTAGGTGGATCAATTCTAATTTAGTCATTAGCTTACGTTTTGAAAAATTTTGAAAAAGGAAAAAGCTTTTCAAGAAACCAGATTCATGGGCTTAAAGGTGATATGAGGCAAGCACACCTATCAAATTATAGTGAAGCGGATTATGAGTCTGAATGTCGATCCCTCAAAGACCCCGAATACTAGTACTAACCTTAACTCTATTATTTAATCGAATAAATTCAATTTCAAGAATTTAATTCTTCAAATTAAAGTTGCAGCAAATAATTAATTTAATAATTAATCAAGAACTAAACAAGAAAGCAAAATATTAAAGATTAAATTCAAGACTCAACAACATACTTAAATCTTGATTCCCTAGATCTACACATACAGCTTTCCCTAAAGATAATCTAATTCAATCTTTAATTTTTCTTAACCGGGAGAACTCTCTTTTAAAGTTAATAATTTCCTCAAACTTATTAACCTTAATCTCTAGATTACCTAATAAAATCTCTTCCCAATAGCATAATCTAAGATCGTATTAATGTGCAGCAAATTCTCTTAAAGATAATATTATTAATCCAAAAGAATCTTACAATTTATCTCTAACATTACCTAAACTCTTATCAACTATGCTAGATCCAATTATGCAAGAAATCTCTCGATCTTCTTATATAATATCATATTTAAATTAATAACTTATAGAATTATCAATCTAAAACATGTAAGCACACATAATTGACTCAAAAGGAATACAGACCTTTATTAAATCTAAACAAACCAATTGTCACATGCGAGATGTAAGTTTTACAAGACCTAGATACTAAAGATCTACCATTTACACATGATAAAAGAGTAATCTTTAATAAAAACTAAAGAAAGGTAGAAGAAATAGATCATGAATTTGACAAAATAGCTCTTAAATCTTGAGATCTTGATGTCTTAATGTACTACACTCTCTTAAGTATTTTGTTATTGAAAACTCTCAAAAAGTCGTGTGAAAATTCTCTCGTGAAAACCTTAAAAAGGCTTTATATAGACATTGTAAAAAATATGCTCACTGCAAAACATACAACAGGAGACACTCCATGTCCCTGGGTCATGTACTTAGTTGTGATTGGCTCTTTTCCCTCTTTTTTTATTTCTATAAATCTAGAAACAACATGATTAGGGACATGACCGTGTCCCTGGGTCATGTAACTAGCTATGATCAATGAAAATTTGGTCCAAAATCACTTGAAAACAACACAGCCATGTCGTTCAGTTGTATTAATCTTCAAACCTTTATTACTTGTTCATTTTAGTTTCGAATTGAGTGAAACTTGTTTCTATCTTCTTATTTTCTCACATAAATCATTTCAAAACTTAGGAAACAAAATTTTACTCAATTAAGTATCATTATCTCAAAATAAACTCCAATTTCAAGGGGAAATCATGAAAAATCACCAAATAAAACATATCCAATTTAGAGTTTATCGAACTTTCCCACACTTAAGAATTTGCTTATCTTCAAGCAAATAGATTAAAGAAAAGTTAAGACAAGAATTCTTAAGTTAAAAACCATCACTGCCTAAAAAAAAAACCAACCTAAAATTTATACTTAACCCAAAAAAAGAATCAACTTTCAACTTCAATCCATTTTCTTTAAACAACTTCCTTAACTCTTATACCCAATCTTTTTCTAAATGCTCAAGAAACAAAGTACTAGAGTTTATAAGCTAATCCATGTAAATTAAAGTTTACTCAGATCATTTAATCAAGGATTTCCATACTAAGATCACATTTAACATCTCGCTAATTAGGAAAAAGTTATAAAATTTTTAACCTAAGTAGCTAAAATGTATATAATTCTCTCTTCAATCTTACTGAGCACCATAATTCCAAGTAAACATATACTACATCTACTCATTCTCTGATCATCTCCTTAATTCATGCTTTCATTAGGAAGGTTTCAAATTCACTAAATTTATATTATTAATTAAGCAAATTATTTGAAGACAATTGTGTTTGCATCAGAAAAGGATCTCACTGTTCTAATAGACCAAGGCCAATCCATACTGACCTAGCCCTCATATTAGTAGCGGGAAAAATCCTTGCTCTTCTGACGAACTAAGGTCAATCCATACTAATTTATTCTTTAAGCTTTCTTTAGCATTGGCAATGGAATTCAACCTCACTCTTTTAAGGGACTAAGGCAAATTTTTACCAATTTTACTTTTTTGTCATTAATTATTCATGCAACTAATATCACTTTCCACCTCCAACCATTTCAATTTTTCAAATGTTTCTCAAAAGACAAATTTCATTTATTTGTTTACTGAGGATTATAGAGCTCTAAAGTCATCCAAGAGGAAAGTATACATCTAATCATGACTAACTTCTAACCAGTGATATTACTCTAATCCTAAGTCCTTAAAATCTTAGGCTAAATAACCCTTAACTTTATTCTACAAAGATTTCACCTATCAACTCTAGCAAAGTATAATTCATCCATCAAAGATCAAGTATTCAAATATTCATTACAATCAATTGGAAGTTACCAATTTCCAAATAATTGCAAGTCAATTAAATAATAAAATTAGGTTATATGCGAAAAAAATTGGTCTCCTAAGTAGCAAAAGTTTCTATAAGTTTCTATATCCTCTTCCCCACACTTAAAAATGTACATTGTCCTCAATGTATGAAATAAGTCATTCATGAAAGGTCATCAATCAAAACAATACTCCCTCGTCAATTCATGTATGAAAATGTACCATTTGTCAATGCAAGAAATCTGAAATCTAAAGTAATCCAAATCAAACGTAATCTCCAACATGAGCTTCAAAGTTCCAAGACCTTAACCTCGCAACAAGACTCACTAAACACCAAGAAAAGAAAATTAAAGACAACAAGTAAAAGAAAATCAAGAAAGCAGCAAAATAATTCAACAAATAAAACAATTCTACGAATGACCAATCTAGACAAATAAAAAAAAAAAAAAAAAAGATATCAAGCAGCTACATCAACTCCATTATCCTCCTAGTTAAAGATATTATCCATAACTTTATCCTCATCCTCTTCGTAGTTTTTATCCTCCTCCTCTTCCTCATCCACTTCTTCTTCTTAACTTGAAGCTTAGTTCGTAGTGCTATAGTCCTATGCAAAAGAAAAGAAAATTTAAGTCACTATTTTGTTGACCAAAAGTTTCCCTATACTTAGAACAAAGAACTATACCAAATACATAATCAAGTGTCAAAGAAGTGACACTATAACTCATTTAAGACTTTTATCAAACACTTGGTATGCATGAAAAATGTAGTTATGCTCTTGAGAAATCCTTCATGCAATCCTTACAACTATTGTTACACAAGTAATTCCAAGCATGCTTAAACTCCTAATTTCTTAATGACATGAATCAATAGCCCTTGTATGTTAATTAAACACTAAATCCCAAAGTGCTAAAATGAACAACAAGCCATATAAAGTAATGAAATTTAACACTTCAACTCAAACATGAAAGAATTGCACACCTATAGTGATGTAATACAAGTGATACGATTGTATCACAACCCATGTCTTTTAAACACAAAGATTAGTACCAATTTAAAACGACTTAATTTTGTCAATGATGATTAACTACTTAAACCCACAAGATCATGCATGCATATACTTAAATATCACTAAAAAGTGAAAATAAAGTGAAAAATCCAAATCACAAGCAAGAATCATTCTCAAGAAACAATTTCTTTGCCATTAATTTGGATCAAAATCGAAGCAAGTGTTTGTTGTGCTACAACTGGTAAGCACAGCAGTGAGATGGGGCTACCTTGTTCTTAAAGTGATCTTAAAGAGAAGTAAAGTATTAATGATCATTGGTAATGAGTAAATGTGGAAGAAAATGAAGTATGTGTAGGCATGAGAAAGTGGAAGGGGAAGAGAGGATATGTGTTTACCGTGAGTTGGGAAGATTAAAATGAGAGAGTTTAATTTTCAGTTGGGCCATAAATCGGTTAAAGGACATGACCTAAGGAACGACCGTATATTGAGATCATGTAATCCATTGTGATCACGCATTAAGTACATGCTTGGGAACTGCACAACCACAAACACAGTCGTGTCTTGTGATTGTTTAACCCACAGTGATTTACGTAAACACTTACCCTCATTAGAACAACACGACCAAAGATATGATTGTATCTCTTGATTATGTAACCCTCTATGCACAAATTTTTTTTTTAAGAAAAATAAGACTTATAATAATGAAAAAAATTTAACAAAAGAAAATAAATAAAGAAAAAAAAAAGAATTCAATAGAAGAAAATTCCTAAAATTTTAACATAAATATTAAAGTGCAAATGTAAAATAATAAAAAATTACGAAAATAAATTATAAACTTGGGTTGCCTCTCAAGAGCACTATGTTTACATCAATAACTCGACGAAATGCACGACTTACTTACCTTCATCTTTGTAAAGGTGGATCCCCTTCCTTACCTCGCTTTCGTATTTGCCATACAAGTATAGACTTACCCTTTTTCCATTTGTCTTGCAAATCCTCTTGACTAGTTGCATGACTTCCACCGAGTTTCTTCTTATCACACCACTCATTAAACTTGTGTTGCTCGAATTTCTTCTTTTTGTCTTCTCTTCGCTTGGATGGACTAGTCGATAGTAGCTTTCAACTCCTCACTACAAAGGCGTGTTCTAAGAGATCTTTTGAGTGTTTCCATTCTAATACCAATGGCTTTATTTTAGAAGACTCTAACTTTCTATCCCTTAGTTTACAAAAGAATTAAAACCCCTTCTTTACCACATTGGATTCATTAGCTCCCAAATGAGCAGTAGCTTCAAACTAATTAAGGGTTTTAACCATCTTTCCATCTCCTATTTCCAAGCAATGGTTCATAGGTTTTTTTACTAGTGTTTTTTGCAAACATTTAGAAACATTAGTGGAATTAACATCATAGCTTATGTCCTCTGAGTCAAGGGACTTGTGCATTGAATCTAAATTTTAAAAAACTATCTTCATCTCCAACCCTTAAGATGAGCTTACGTTCACTAACATCAAACACAACCTTAGTAGTAGTTAGGAAGGGTTTACCTAAGATCAATGGTACCTTAAGATCCTTATCTATATCGAGGATAACAAAATCTACAGGGAAAATGAACTTGTCAACTCACACCAAAACATCCTTTATGATGCCTCTAGGGCATGTAGCGGACACACAAGTGTATTGGTTTAGGTTCTCCTAACCCTAGATTTTTGAATAATTTGTATAGCATCAAATTAATACTAGCTCCTAGATCTGCCAGAGCATTTTCATTTGACAAATTTCTAACTACGCAAGGAAGAGTAAAACTCCTAGGGTCTATTAATTTCTTTAGCAACTTCGTCTGGAGTAATGTAAAGCATTCCTTGCTAAGTGTAACAGTTGAAAAATCCTCTAACTTCCTCATGTTCAACAAAAGATCCTTTAGGAACTTTGTGTACTTTAGCATCTGCAATAGAGCATCAACAAGAGGTTCACGTGTAATTATTTAAAAAGATCGAAGAATTTATCAAATTCCTTACTTAGATCAGTGTAATCCTACTTAAGGTATTGTAGATAAAGGATAGGTGGCTTGTACTCCTTCGCTTTTGGTGGATGTACCCTCTTATTTGACTTTGGTGGCTTTACGTATTCCTTACCCTTAACTTCCACCTCTTTCTCAGCTATTTCCTTACCATCCTTTTTCTCAACTTATAGCTCCTTACTTCTCAAGGTCACTACATTGCCATGTTCCTAAGGGTTGATCTTAGTTTTCCCTAGGAATGTCCCTTGTTGCCTTTAAAAAATCATTTTTGCAAGTTAACTAATTTGGTTCTCAAGTTTTCGATTGGAAGCCTCTTGATTCCTCAAAGATGCTTTAATGTTTGACAGTTAGGTCTCATTGCCTTGAATATATTTAGTAACAAGCTCTTCTAAACCGAGCTTTTTCTCATGAATAAGGGGAGTTAGTGGCCTTTGGAATCTAAGTGGACCAAAAGTAGCCTTCTATTGGCCTTGATTCTAACCTCCCCATGAAAATTTAGGATGGTTCCTCCAACCAGTATTATAAGTATTACTGAAGGAGTTATTCTATTACCAAGGTGGATTTCCCAAGTAATCCAGCTATTCCATTTGTTCTTGTCCTCCATACCTTTGCATATCAAGATTGTTCATACTTGGTTATGCTTGTTAAGGACCAACAAAAAGTGCATCAATTTTCTTACTCAAAAGATTCACTTTAGCTACCAAAGTTGTGGTTAGGTCTACATCATGAATTCCTGCAGCTCTTTTCTTGAGTCTAATGCTTTCCCATTGATGGTTATTCATTGTCATGCCTTTATTCAAGTTCTACACTTGCTCGGGTGTTTTTGTATTCAAAGTACCTCCCATAGAAGCATCAATCATTTTTCTCATAGTCAAATTAAGACCACTGCAGAAGGTCTAAATTTGCATCCACAGGGGAAGGCCATAGTGTGGGCATCTCCTAAGCAAGTCCTTGAATAGCTCCCAGGTGTCAAACAAGGTTTTAGCTTCCCATTGGGAAAAGCAAGAACTATCATTCCAAAGTTTGGCAGTCTTTGTTAGCGAAAAATACTTCTCTAAAAATTTTTCTACCAAATCATTCTAAGTTGTTATGGCGAGGAGTTTAACCACTACTTTACTCTTCCCTTCAAAGAAAAAGGAATAACCACAGTCAAACAGTCTGTAGCTCCATTAATCTTGAATGTATTGCAAATCTCTATAAAACTAAAGATGTGAGCATTAAGATCTTCATCTTAGAAATCATTGAATTGTACATACTATTGCACCATTTGGATGATGTTGGGTACAATTTGAAAATTATTGGTAAAGATTGTTGGTCCGATGATACTAGAGTCAATCCCACTAAGTGTAAGGCTCGAATAATTGGACATAGTCTAATTTGCTTCATCATTGTTATTGGCCATTAGTTTAGGATTTCATGGTGCATCTTATAGTAGATCTTGTCGATCAATAACTTGGTTGTTCACATCTTCACCTTATCCTTTAACCTCCACAATTGACCCGTCTTCTATGGTAGCCACCGTTTGTTTCGCTTACAATCTCAATTTCTGAAGTGTTGTCATTTTAATCTCAGGATCAAGCTTTACCAAATCTTTCAAATTACTTCAGGTCATACACTACAAAGGGGAAAAATATAAAAATCATTCACAGCTTAAAACGAAAATAATGAAAAACAAAGAAAAGAATGGTTAAACTAATAAAGCAATAAGTGTTCTTAATATCGAAGTCCTCAACAACAATACCAAAAATATGATATAAGGCAAGTGCACCTATCAAATTATAGTAAAGCGGATTATGAGTCAAAATGTTAATCCTTTAGAGACCCCAAATACTAATACTAACCTTAACTCTATTATTTAACCGAATAAATTCAATTTCAAGAATTCAATTCTTCAAATTAAAATTGTGGCAAATAATTAATTTAATAATTAATCAAGAACTAAATAAGAAAGCAAAATATTAAAGATTAAATTCAAGACTCAACAACGTACCTAAATCTTGATTCCCTATATCTACATATGTAACTTTCCCTAAAGATAATCTAATTCAATCTTTAATCGAGAGAACTCTCTTTTAAAGTTAATAATTTCCTCAAGCTTATTAACCCTAATCTCTAGATTACCTAATAAAATCTCTTCCCCATAGCATAATTTAAGATTGCGTTAATCGTACATCAAATTCTCTTAAAGATAATATTATTAATCCAAAAGAATCTTACAATTTATCTCTAACATTACACAAACTCTCATCAACTATGCTAGATCTAATTATGCAAGAAATCTCTCAATCTTCTTATATAATATCATATTTAAATTAATAACTTATAGAATTATCAATTTAAAACATGCAAGCACACATAATTGATTCCATATGCACAAAGATCCTTATTAGATCTAAATAAACCAATCGTCGCATGTGAGATCTAGGTTCCACAAGACCTAAATACCAAAGATCTAGTTTCTACACATGATAAAAGAACGATCTTTAATAAAAACTAAAGAAGGTAGAAGAAATATATCATGAATTTGACAAAACAATTCTTGAATCTTGAGATCTTGATTTACTACGCTCTCTTAAGTGTTTTGCTCTTGAAAAACTCTCAAAAAGTCATACCAAAATTCTCTTGTGAAAACCTTAAAAAGGCTTTATAAAGACATTGTAAAAAATATGGTCGCTACAAAATACATAACTGACAACACAACCGTATCTCGTAGTCATATACTTAGTTTTGATCGGCTCTTCTCTCTTTTTTTTTTTTAATCTATAAACAACAAGAATAGGGACATGATCGTATCCTTAGGTCATGTAACTGGCTTTAATTAGTTAAAATTGGTCCAAAATCGCTTGGAAACGATATAGCTATATCGTTCGATTGTGTCAAACTTTAAACTTTTATAACTTGCTCATTTTATCTCCGAATTAAGTGAAACTTATTTTTATCTTCTTGTTTTCTCGCATAAATCATTTCAAAACCTAAGGAAAAAATTTTACTCTATTAACTATCATTTTCTAAAAATAAACTCAAGTTTCAAGGGAAAATCATGAAAAAACACTAAATAAAATATATTCAATTTAGAGCTTATCAGGAGGCTATCCTATTAAACCATAACCGGTACCACTTTAACCTTCCAAATTTAGTATTCTGTTTTAGAAATACCCAATTACTAACAAAAGAGAAATAATTTACAAGCATAAAGAAACAAATGAATAAATTGATTTATTTACAATAAAATGGAAAGAAAAAGAGAAGAACCATATTTTAAGTTGCTCTATAGTTGACTATACATACCTATGTACCCGTTATTCGATATTAAACTTTTCATAGTTTAATTTCTAAAAATTTTTAGCTAGTTAGTTTGTTTTAGACTTGAAAATGGTCTGATTTACATTTCAATTCATTTATTATTTTTTTTTATTCCAAAAATTTCCTCATTTGGAGCCTTTTGTTTTTTGAATTCCTAAAAGGCCTAGATTTGAGAAAAAGTCTATTATTTTTATTTTAGAATGAAAATAAATTTTTCTAAGTGAAAAAAAGACAAAGGATTTTTTTTTTAATGAAGAAAGAAAAAAGAAAGAAAGGGGAAAGAATATGTCTTTAAAAAAAATCTATTTCCACATCATACACTTTACCTAAACAAGTTTTTCTCGTCTTTTTTTTTAAACAAATAAATGATGATACGTGTGGATTTTGAAAAGCATTATTTATATCAACAAGTATATTGTATAGCATATGTAGTAATAAAAAGAACTAGTAAGACCGAATTATATCCATAGAAATTAGAAACTAATTACTAGATTATATCAATTCCCTTTTTAGCTAAGCAACCCAAATAGGATGTTTAAACAAAATTAAAATAAAATAACTTAACTAGAACACAAAAGTAACAAAGGAGAAGTTTACCAAGTTAATTGTATAGGATTTCGACTATACTATCATCTGATCAAGTTAAGATTAATTAGTTGGTTTTTAATCAGATTGACAAGAGCTCGCTTCCCTTTCGAGTCACTATTGTCCTAACTATAGCAAAATTGCCCATTTCAAGTAATCTATCTATAATTTTTAGTTACATAGTAATTTTCTCTCACAAATATTACTACCCTAATTAATATTAAAATCTATACATATTTCTATGTCACAAAAATTAATATTAATTGTATTAAGAGCATGAATCCTAGGATTAATTTAACATGCATGTGTCTATGTCAATATTTAAATTAATCCTAGTCTAATTTCATGCAAACGATTCATTTCCTTTAGAGTTTTTCATGTTGTTAAGTGTCCTAATTTGGTTTTGATGATAATAAAACATATGATAAATTATCACTAATATATTTATTAGGTGTGAAGATTATTTGAATTAAATAATTTTAAGACATAAAGGCCTAGTTTCGCTTTATTGAATATATTAGGGAAATATATTCAATTACGTTCCACTTAAGTTAGTTAATTATATCCATGGGGATTAATTTTATTAAGGTTGAATAATTTGATGGATAGGGCTTAAATTATATAAGTGGAGTTCATTCTTGAAAACTGATATTTGAATATATTGATCAAGTATTTAGCAAAGCTCGGAGCAATTTCAATACGGAATTCATCGGTATGGAAATCATTTGAATATACATATTTGTGGTTAAGCTAGTGCGAACATGGGAATTTTTATATTCACATGAATAGAAGCACCATGTCCAGCGGCTCCGAAATGATTTTGATTTACTATGCTTCATGTGGACAATTGTTGAGTTACGTAACCAAGCTCCAATAAGTTTTATAAGTTCATATAATATATATATATATATATATATATATATATATATCCATGGCTTTGCTATTCATACTAAGAAGGCATGTTTTGGGAACATGGAGAAGAATATTTTTTAACAATGGAACCTAACGTGGCTGCTATCTATGGATTTAATGTGCTCGTGTCTGATGAAGAGCACAACTCTTGACATAGAATTTAAGTCTAAATATTTATCAATATCGTTATAAGTTCCAATATATTTTTACATAGACATCCTTTTAACATAGACAGGTATCCAACAGTTGATTTTTATGGCAAGGAATTTGACTTCAATCATTAGCTATTAACGTTGCATTTGGTTTTTTGAGTTATTTCAATGGGAATTACCAAGAGAAATAATTACAATATATCTGGAGAATTATTTAAAGACATTATTTCAAATTTAAGAAAGATATGAGATATAAATTAAACTCAAAGAAATATCTTGGATTTAAATTGAAAGAAGAGAAGATGAAGATATGGATAAGATAAAAAGATGTGTAGAATTTTCTGAAGATATTTTTCTTTAAATTCAAATTATGAAGATATGGTAGAGATTTACGAGACATTTTAATTTCAAAATGAGTGGGATGTATTTATATGTAAAAAGAATAAGTTTTGAGTATATATTCAAGCTCTTTAGTAGAGTTTATTAAGTAAAAAATATAGCAAACATTTTTGGACGAATTTTTAAGGATATACAAGGAGATATATATTTTCCACATTTGGTGAAATTTATCACTAAAGCAACATTTAAATTAACAAAAAGATTACAAGCTATTGTTTAGAATTCAAATTTGAATTTGAAGAGTAACTACATGAGAGATTTTCTTTACTTGGTTACAAAGTGCTTGGTCAAGATAACAACAAAAGAAAATATCTCCATATTATTTTCAACTAGCTGTTTATAGCTGTTATTCCAAAAAACAATGCAATATAAGTCAAGCTACTGAACAAACAAGAGATATACACTCAATACAAAACTGAATTTCGAAAAACTCTCTCATGTAAACTATTAGAAACTGAGCAAAAATAGATTTCTCATTTCATTGTTCTTGTTTTTGTACAAATATTGTAAAGAGATCTTTGATTATATCATCTTATTTTCCCTGTAAACATTATTGATATTGTATTTAAATGAGTATGAGGTTGGGGAGTTCTCCATAGCCCTGTGTTTAGCATAGGAATAGCTAGTAAAACAAGATAGAGAAGCAATTGGATATTCTTGTAACTTTTATTTCATTCTTGATTAATGAAAGATTGGACTAATTGAATAATACCAATAAGGACCAGATCCTCAGTAGTGAACCTAGAAGAGAATAGTAAGCAAAAAGGCTGAAACTCTATAAATGAATTACCTGATCTTTTTTCTCTCTATCCTATTTAATTTCTGCATTTTACTATTTGATTTATTATCTTGTGCCTAAGTTAGACAATCAATTTTCTATTACTTGTCATGCCATTTAAGTTATTAAGAGAGGAGTTATTTTAAAAATCGAAAAAGTTTCATTTTTGTAAAAGATATTAATTCAACCCCCCAACCACCACCACATATTCATGAAAATATTGTTAATTAGGTAATAAAATCATGAATTATGAAAATAAGATGATTAAAAATGACAACTAACTAAATAGTAACATATAATAAAATAAAATCATACGTTAATTAAATCATCAAGCATGTTAAAATCTCATAGTATAAATTTAGTTCATGGTAAATGTAAAAACAACACACAAGAAACTCAAAATAATAAACTTGAAAATAAAACTAAAGGGATAGAAAATTTTTTTAAGCTAAACACTAAGAATTCTTCTCTCCGAAACCCTCTGCCTCTTCTCTCATACTCTTGGTCTTTTATACTAGAACACCAGTATCTTCTTTCATGTGCCCGAGGAGATAGAGTGGTGGGTGATTTCATGACTTGTGAATTTTGAACTAAACAAATCAGGCAAATGAAATGGGGATTCATCCTTAAAAGTCAAAAGTGATAATGAATTAAGGAGTCCCACTTGCTTCATGTGAAGTGAATATGCTTCATTCTCTAAAGCTCTCTACGTTTTGTGGGAAATGGAAATTAGATATAGACAAAAGAAGGTCCCACATCACCATTTGATGAATATTAAACATGAAGTTGGCAAATCCATGGTTCTGTACTGAGAAACAAAGGAATTGAATTTCCTTTTTCAAGTTCTTCTACTGCACATGTTCCACTTGAGCTTGGACTGATAAGCTTCGTTCGGGTTTTGGCATAGCATGTATTTTTGCACTTGTAATGAATTATGCGTATATTTTCTGGTTTTGCATTATTTTCCTGTTACGGATACAAAAATACAAACATTAAAATGGTTTATAATCGGGATAAAAAATATATTAGCACAATATAAATCAATTAAATCCTGTTTAGGATAATTATTCATCAATTTACCTTATTGATCCATCTAGTGTGTAATTTATTATTTTTATGTTAATAAATCAATGAAAGCACTATAAATTACATAAAAAAGTGTAAGATTTAAAATAGAATAAGTGTGTAAAAATACATACTTATCAAATGACAAAAAAAGAAACATCATGCAATACAAATGAATAACATGCTAACTTGGATGGACTATGGTTGGATGCAGACGTAGGCACAAGCACAAACGCGAGCACAGGTTAAAATCCAAATATAGGTTAGGCAATCGAAGCTCCATAGGCTAAGTTGTATGGGATGCGGTTTATGATTTTTTTTTTTTTTTCCATTTTTTGAGTGTGAGTTAATCCATTAAATGGACAAGTCAAGACATTTTTTTTTTCCCAATTAGTTGTATTCTATGTCAACAATCCTAAAATGTCAAAATTTTGCAAAGATTTAGATGGAAATGGATTGAAAAATGGATTGAAAGTGATGCTCTTGATATGGCAAATCTACTTGTGTTGAATAATCCACAGTTGTTCTACAATAGAGGAGATGCTGGTGTGGTGCCACATTAGCCATGTAGACCAACCACTAATGGCCACGTGTTACTACCCAATACATAGACCAATAGGAAATGGAAGTATGGCGTAGATTAATGAAGCAAAAACAAAAATGCACTATGTACATTTAGTAAGATTCAAACCCAAGACCTTTGACTTTTTTCCCTTTCAAGGTTAAGCATGGGCTGTTGGCTTGTACCCTAATATCTATTGTAACTAAATTACATTTAACCTAAAATAATCTAAGCTATCCTATAAAATAAAAACTACACAATTAAATTAATCTATCTAATGACCCAACACAAATTTAAAAATCTTACTTTTTAAAAAAAAATATTTATTTTTCTTAAAATCTTTCTTTCCTAAAAATAAGAAATTTCTACTTTCTTAAAGAAAATTATATTTTCCAAAGAAAAGAACAATAGAAAGATTCTACTTTCCTAATTCTTTTTATATTTTTCATTTCTCTCTCTCTTTTTCTTTTTTTTAGGATAAACTAGGCTAATTTTCTTTATTCTAAAAGAATCAAAATTACAAGTGAGCAAAAATCAAATATCTACAACTAACCCTTTTTTGTGGTGAAGTTTGAATAAAACTTCACCATAAAAACGATAAGAGACACCATTTTTGCCTTTAAGATAGACTTGCCCTAAGAAGCACTACTACTCACTAGCTATCCTTAGCTTGGTTCACTAAGATTTGGTGAATGGGTGAAAGACACTTTAAGTGAGAGGAGGTGCTCTATGAGCTGGTCAAGATGCGAAAGTAAGCTTCCAAAATGGTATAATGCCCTAAGAGCTGACTATAACCTTAGTGGGATTTGAGGAATTGTATCACTTTATGAGCTAGCTAAAGCTCTAAAGGATATAGTAGTGCTCTTAGAGCTAACTAACTAAAGGTGAGAAATGTTGCGCGAGCTGACAACCCCAAGAGGAAGGAAGAACTTGATTTGAAACCCAATCGTGCTCCTCTAAGCTGACAAACCTAAGGTGGGAAGTGTCTTTAAAGGATTAACAACCCTAAACAAGAAGTTAATTTGAAACCTAGTCGTACTTCTTTAAATTGACTAACATAGGCTAGAGTGTCTCTAAAAAACTAGCAGCCTTAAACGAGAAGTTGATTTGAAACCCAATCGTGCTCATCTAAGCTAACTGACCTATGCGGGAGCATCTTCAAGGGACTAGCAACCCTAAATAAGAAGTTGATTTGAAATCTGATCATGTTCCTCTAAGCTAACTAACCTAGGTGGGAGCGCCTCTAAGGGACTAATCATTCTAAATAAGAAATTGATTTAAGACCTAATAGTGCTCTTTTAAGCTAACTGACCTAGGCGGTTAGAAAAGGAGAAGCACCATATGGGGCTAACTAAGACCTTAAGAGACAATGAAAAATAGGATAACACTCTATCAACTAGCTAAGATCCATACAGAGAAGAGGACAAAGGTTAATCACCCTACATGTTAACTAAAACCTTAGGAAAAATGATTAAAATAGATGTAATGTTTGAAAACCAATTTAGTTTTATATTAAAATGTATGGAAGCACTTACTTGGTTTTGTCGATAACAACCAAACAGTCAAGCCTTTTCATGAAGTCCAATCAAAATTAGCTAATTTAGTTCTTCAAAATGCATTATGCTAAGAGTATGTAAAGTCTTGCCTCTTGATGATTGGCAAATCTTGAGGAAAGTGACCTAACATGTGAAATACTGTCTCACTTTGATTATGAAAATCATGTCTCAAGTTTCTGGCTTGATAAATTCTTAAAGTCTCAACTAAGCTACCTCCCATGGTTTTATCTTTGACCAAGTAAAGATTATCTACCATGAGGTGTTTGCTCTTCTAGATATGGCATTACCCTAAAAAATAGAAAACAAATCTTCTCATCAACGAAGATGAATTGTAACAGACTATTTCAAAAGTTTTTAATAATTGTCATTGTTCCAAAGCTCGTATTCATTTTCTCTTATGTTTGTAATGTATGGGGTTTATTTGAGTGGAGTAAGAGAATAAGACCTCTTAATATAGCAAGAAAAGTGTCTGGATTTATCCAATGTCAACAACCGCTAGGGGTACCAACTTTGCTTATAGAAAATGAAAATTGAACCACGATAATATTAAGATTGCTAGCATTTTGTGTTCTAAGTAAAAAATCCATTGATTTTCATGGGTAATACAACTTTACTACATCAGCATTTAGGGTCCCTCAAATTTAAACCATCCATTTGAGGTAAAATTAAAGCCTCTCCAAGTAATACTCTCTTCACAATATAAGGACCCTATAATTTGGAGCAAATTTCCTTCTAGAGTCTTGTACATTGAGGAGAGACTTTCTCTACACCATGTCACCTTCTTTGAAACTCTAGGGCCACATCTTTTTGTTAAAAACTTGGGCCATGCATTGATGATAGCATATATTGTGACACAAGGTTGTCAAACTCTTCTCATCAATTAAATTCAACTACTCGACATGCTTCTTTATCCAATCAGCCTCATCCAATTGAGTTTCTGATAGCACCCTAAGAGATGGGATCTCAAGTTCCACTGATAATATAGCTTTAGTGCCATATACTAAGGAGTAAGGTGTTGCCCCTGTCGATGTCCAAAAGGAAGTTCGATAAGCTATGAGTGCGAATGGTAACATCTCATGCCAAACTCAATATGTAACAGCTATCTTTTCAATGATTCTCTCATGATTCTTATTTGTCACTTTTGCAGCCCCATTCATCGAAGGTCGATAGGGAATGGAATTCATATAGATGATCTTAAACTACCAACACAACTCTAACATAAGTTTGTTCTTGAGATTTGTGCCGTTATCAGCAATGATTATCTCTAGATTCCCATATCAAGTCAGAGTGTCCCTCTTGTGAACTTAACCACTACCCCTTTGGTAACACTTGAATAAGATGAAACTTCAACCTACTTATTAAGATAATAGATGGTTACCAATATGAAATGATGACTATTAGATGCCTTTAGAGTGATCAAGCCGATAATGTTTATGCCCCACATTGAAAAGGGTCATGGTACGGATAATGTATGTAATTCTTGAGGTAAAGCATTTATCCTGTTTGCATAAACATAACACAAGTGGCAGTGCCTAAAATGTTTAATGCAATCACCCTCTATAGTTGACCAATAGTAACCCAATCTCATAATCTTCTTGGCAAACATGTAGTCATTCATATAGGCGCTACATACTCCTTTATGCACTTCATTAAAATTTTTGCTTCCCTTTCATCTACACATTATAAACAATCACTGGTACAAGGTAGATTCACTTATTAAGAACTAGGCATCCAACCTTCTAATCATCTCCCTGTCCTTCTACTTAGCCTTATCAAGGTACGTACCTTTGTTATGATATCATGGTACTGAGGCTTTTCATCATGTGTATCCTTAATTGCTAAATAAAAAGCGGGCTTTTCTTTGATTTCAATCTTAAGCGGTTGAATTTCTACTCCACCAAATATCTAAATCACAAATGCCAAACTGGCCAAAGCATCAGCAAACTGGTTCTCAATCCTTAAGATGTATGTGAATGTAACTTCTTTATACCTATCCACTATCTTGGCCAAGTGCTAATGGTAAGGCACCAATTTAGGGTCATTTATTCTATATTCACCTGGAGCCTAGCAAATCATCAATAAAGAATCCCTATATGCTTTTAATTCTTGTGTCTCCTTATCTAAGGCCATTTTGAATCCCATAATAGATGTCTCATATTCAGCAACATTATTAGAATACAGGAAAATGAGCTTACAGCCATTGGGAACTATGTACCTTCAGGGAATATTAGCATTGCCCCAATTCCATACCCAGATATAGTAGCAGCTCCATCGAAGAGCATCTTCCAATTTGGGGGGTTTTCTCTATTAGAATCATCTTCGACTACTAAGATATTTTCATCGAGAATCCTAACTTGCACTTCTTGGGGAGTATGTTCAAAGGCATTCTCTACCAATCGATCTACTAAGACTTATCCCTTGACTGAATTTTGGTTCACATATGTGATGTCAAATTCTAATAGTAATATTTGTCACCTTAAGATCCTATCAATCAGGGATTCAAGGGATCATGTTGTATGAGCAACTCAATGTAGTAATAGATTGTGTATTGTCTTAGTCGATGCATAACCCAAACTAACACACAATACATTCTTTCGATTTCTAAATATTTCTACTCCCCCTTTGTAAACTTCTTGCTTAAATAGTAAACAACCCGTTATTTCCCTTCTTCATCTTTTTGGCCAAGCATACATCCCATGAACTCTAGCAATATAATAAGGTATAAAAATAACAAACTTTTAAGTTTAGGGGCTACCAATACTTAAGGATTCATGAGATATTCCTTAACTGTTGCAAAAGCTTCTCCACACTTCTCATCTTTACATTTGCATTCTTCTTCAACAACTTAAATAGAAGGCAACATTTATCTGTAAGCTAAGATATAAACTGAGCTATATAATGATTCAAAAAACCCAACAAGCCTCTAACTTCTTTAAGTGTATGTGGAGATGGCATATCAATTACTACTTTGACTTTATTAAGATCCTCATAATGCCCCTTTGACTAATTATGAAACCTAACAATTTCCCTGATGTCACCCTAAAAGTATACTTTTATAGGTTCGGCTTCAATTGAAACTTTCTCAATCTATTAAACAACCTCCTCAAATTATCCATGTGATTCTCCTCTTCTTTAGATTTTGCAATCGAATCGTTAACATATACTTCTACTTCTTTGTGCATCATGTCATGAAAGTTTACAACCATTGCTCTCTAGTAGGCTACTTAGCATTTTTAAGCCCCAAGGGCATTATTTTGTGGCAAAACGTGCCTCAAGTTGTAATGAAGGTCATCTTAGTCTTATCTTCTTTAGAGATTCAAATCTGATTGTAACTAGAGAAGCCATCCATAAATGAGAAAGGATGGTTCCTGACTGTGTTATCTATCAGGACTTCGATATAGGGTAAAGGAAAGTTATCCTTAGGTGTTACCTAATTGAGGTATCGGAAATCCATGCACACTCTAACTTTCCCATTCTTTTTCATTATTGACACAATATTGGCAACCCACTCTGGATAATCAGATACCTCAATAAAATCAACTTCAAGTATTTTCTTGACATCCTCCTTAATTTTCAGAAGGATGTTAAGTTAGAATCTTCTTAACTTCTGCTTCTTAAGCTTAATGTCTTCTTGTGTGGGTAAATAATGAACTATAATTAAAGGATCCAACCCGAGCATATCCTTATAATACTATGAGAACACATCTTGGTACTCAGATAATAACGTGGTTATTTCTGCCTTCTACTTCTCTTTCATGTTCCCTCTAATCTTTAAATTCTTCAAATGATCCTTAATCCCTATATTAATTATTTCAATTGGCTCATCAATGGAAATTCACCAACTTCATGTTTTTGCTAGCTCTCTTGTATATCATTACGGTCATCAACATCACTCCTAATGACTAACCTAATAGGGCCAAAAGTGATATTGATATTTTCATTGTCTACCTACACAAGGTATCCTTAGCTTTTGTTCAAAGCATTGGATTTGAGTAAAGTGTATAAGGGGAAAGAGTGTAAGTAAAAAGGAACTGAAGCATACATAGAGAAAGGAAACTAATATTTTATTTATTGAATACTCAAAAAGTTCTCACTAGTACATTCAAAACAATAACAATTATTGAAAAACTCATAAAAATACTAAACTACAATTTACCCTTTACGCTAAAGAAAACCTATTACCATTCACAGGGATAGAGAACCGGTTATTTAGATAATTCTAGAGCATACAGGATGGGTCTACTAATTCAACTTTGCGAGGGAATTCTTCTTTAGCGAATTCTGGGGCCTGAGTGTCTACCCAAACAAATGTCTCATTCATTAGTGGAAAGGTTATTAAGGCATAGTACAATTTATCTCCTCTCTTACCCCTCGCTTATCTCTTTCGAAATTCTTTTGCTAAAGTTAGATTATAGCCAAGGCTATAAGTACCAATGTAGCCTTCCTTAAACTTCACCCTCTTATTCTCTTCATTGCTAGGATTGATAATCATGTATTCCTTATGAAACATTTGAAGACCAAAGTCCTCCTACTCCTCAATGCCTATATAAGGTATGTTTGTTTCTTTATAAATATCATAGTCTTAATCTCCTAAAATCATAATTACTTAGCCATTTGAGATAAACTTGACCTTCTGGTGCAAGCTTGAAAGTGTAGCCACTGCTATGTGAGTCCAAGGTCTCCCTAAGAGCAAGTTAAAGGACCTTAAGATTTCTAGAACTCGGAATCGAATACTGAAAGTTTAAGGGCCAATGTCAATGGGCAAGTCTATCTCCCTTATGATCTCTCTTCTAGGTCCGTTAAAAGCCCTAACTATTGTGAACTAATTTTGATTGCAGTTGTGTCGACACCCAACAAATCTAAGGTGGCAAGTAAGCAAACATTCAACAACAATCCATTATCAACGAGGACTCTAGTAATAATTATGTCATTACTTCTCACCACTATGAAAAGTACTTTCATGTGTTGGTTATCTTCCTCACCTAACTCTTCAATCAAAAAAGAGATTTGATCTTTAGTGAGGATAGAATTGGTGATTAGCCCCATCTTCTTAGTTGGCATTTCATGAAAGACCTTAACCTCCCTTAAGGTTCATAATAGAGACTCCTTATGCGATTCAAACGCCATCAACAAAACCATCAATTATTTCCTCCAACACATTTTTCTTCTTGAGGTCTTCTTTTAGGTCATAGACCTTTCCAGATCAAGTAATTCCTACCCACTAGACAACTTGACCTCTTCTAATTTACTACCTAATAGTTGAATGGGGTAACCTGATAGCTCTCTGGTGCTACTGGCATATGAAAAGTGTAACTCTTAGCTTTTAAGGCTTGTTCGATCTAATAGAACTCAAAAACTTTGGGTTTCTTATCTAAGCCAATCAAGTTGATGGCAAAATCAAAGTTATCAAAAATCATATTGATAACCGAGGCATGATTGGGTAAGGGGTTATCGTTAACAATTGGAGCTGAAGGTTCCACGAAGTTTAGTTGTACTAAACCTTCATCGATCAAATTTTAGATTTTGCTTTTCAGTTTCCGACATGCATCGGTCAAATGTCCTACTTACCCCAAATGATACTCATATTTCTAATTAGGATCAAAGATTTTCGGCCTATATGTTTCACTAGGGAGTTCATACTGAATCAAATTATCCTATCGTAGCTTCTCGAAGACTTAACTGAGAGGAACCAGTATCTTAATGAATTGTCTCGGGGCCCTATTAGCGTGGAATTGGTTTTTGAACTGCTGTTAGACTTAAGGAATATTCATTCTGAAAGAGACTTGAGCATTGGGCCTAGCATTTGAATTCACCGTGCCAACCGCAAATTCCTTAGACTTGTTAACTTCTAATGAAGCAAAAAAAAAAAAAATGCACCATGTGCATTTGGTAAGATTCAAACCTGGAACCCTTAACTCTTTTCCCTTCTAAGGATAAGTGCTTAACCATATGGGTTGTTGACCCATGCCCTAATATCTATTGTAACTAAATTGCATTTAACCTAAAACAACCTAAGCTATCCTATAAAATAAAAACTACCCAATTAAATTAATATATCTAATAACCTAACATAACTTTAAAAATCTTATTTTTCTTTAAAAAAAATTATTTGCTTAAAAATCTATTTTTCCTAAAAAAAATTATTTGCTTAAAAATCTATTCTTCCTAAAAATAAGAAATTTCTACTTTCCTAAAGAAAATTCTATTTTCTTAAGAAAAGAAAAACGGAAAAATTCTCATTTTCTAATTCTTTTTATATATTTTTCTCTTTTTTCTTTTAGGAAAAACTAAGCCCCTTTTCTTTATTCTAAAAGAATTAAAATTATCAGGGGGCAAAAATGAGGTGTCAACACCTGAGAATGTCCTTAGTTAAAAGGGAAATGCTATTTGTGTGGAGCAAATAATCACAAGGTATCTAACTATCCAAATAGAACCATTACTACTTGCTTCATATGCAAACAAGTTGGGCATCTCTCCCCTTAATGCCCTAAGCGATTGAATGCACCTGTAGCACCTATATAGCCTCTATAACTAACAAGATCATTTAATCTAATTGGAAATCATCTTGTATCATAAGCAACACCAGCGAAGGTTTATAACATGGAAGGCACATGGGAAGATGATTATATGGATGATCTTGAGTTGGCTGCTTAGGATGATATTGATACTGGAAATACTAAGTTGGTAGTAGGTACGTTTCCCATTCCTACTTACAATATGTATATTCTTTATGTAAGAGTAGTAAATTAAATTATAAAACAATTCAAAAGGATTTAGGAGAGGAATAGAAAAGTAACTAGAATTACTTATTGAAATGTATTACACAAGAAATGTAATGATTCATAATACTCCTATTTATACCCTATTCGATACTGGTGTAAGTCATTCCTTTATTTCACCTTAAGTGGTTCAGCGTACAAGGATGGTTGTTAGTTTCTTGTCTTTGAATTTTAGAGTTAAAGTCCCTATACGTACTACAGTTTTAACAAATAAAATGGTGAAAGCTTATCCTTTGGAGATTTCTAATCAAAGGATAGAAGTGAATTTGATAGTCTTTCCAATTACTAAATATGATGTAATATTAGGAATGGACTAGATGTCAAATGTAAAAGCAATTGTTAATAATCAAAGAAAAGAGGTTGTTTTCAAGGCAAATGATGGGACCTTAGTGACTTTTGATGGGGAAACTACTCGCACATGTTTTTAAGAATTGAATGCAATAAATATAATTTCTAGAGATGATTATTTATCTTGGAATTGGTGCTTTGTATATGCTATTAAAGCTAATATTGAAGTGATAAGTGAATTCCAAGATGTATTTCCCAATAGATCGCCAAGTTTACCACCAAAATGAGAGATAAATTTTGTAATTGATCTTTATCCTGGTGTCAAACTAATCTCTAAATCACCTTATCAAATGGCACCAGTTGAATAGAAAGAATTAAAACAAGAATATCATGGGCTTCTTGATCGTGGATTCATTAGACCTTGTGTGTCTCCTTGGGAGCTCTTGTATTGTTTGTCAAAAAGAAAGATGAGTCGATGTAGTTATGTATTAATCACAGGGAATTAAACAAGCTCACGATCAAGAATAAATATCTACTTCCACACATAGATGATCTTTTTTATCAATTCCAAGGATCGAATGTGTTCTCATAATTAACTTGAGATCTGATTGTCATCAACTTCACATTAAACTTGAAGACATATCTAAGACAATTTTTAGAATGCATTATGGTCATTATAAGTAATTAGTGATGCCTTTTGGGTTAACTAATACCCTTACGGTATTTATAGACTTAATGAACCAAATGTTTCATGATTTGCTGG
This sequence comes from Lumnitzera littorea, assembly GCA_024138015.1. Lineage (NCBI taxonomy): Eukaryota > Viridiplantae > Streptophyta > Magnoliopsida > Myrtales > Combretaceae > Lumnitzera > Lumnitzera littorea. The sequence goes on along the minus strand of JAMXBB010000004.1, from coordinate 56,728,599 downwards.
ATAAATGTGTGATAATATTTATAGATGATATTCTTGTTTATTCACCTGATTTGGAAAAGCATGAGGAACACTTGAGAATAGTATTGCAAAGATTAAGGGAACATAAGCTATATGCAAAATTTTTGAAGTATGACTTTTGGTTAGATCATATTTCCTTCCTTGGACATATAGTATCAAGAGAAGGAATATTTGTTGATCCTGAAAAGGTCAAGGCAATCATGGATTGGAAGAGACCAGAAACAGTCACATAAGTGTAAGACCCACAATCAACTACTCAAAATTTGGCTCATAGAATTTAGGATGATTGATTAAAGGATCCGATCGAACCTAAATTTCAAATATAATTAACAATATTAGTAAAAGTGATCCCGTAAGTTCGAATTTAAGAAAATAAGTAATAAAATAAAAGAATATAAAATTTCTAAATTTTAAGCATATAACTCGTTATTTATCGAAAATGCGGAAAATGCATTTCGATAACTAACGAATCACTAAAAATAAATTATATATATACTAAAAATCATAGAATGACCTAAATAATATTTAAGAATATTTATTTGTAATATATATGAATTTACATATAGGTAGAAATACGCATAATTACTTAAAATACGTAAAATATGCTAAAATAATACTAAATAATTAAAAAAATTCATAATTAATTAATAAAAAATAAAGAATAATCAGAAAAATAAGGAATGATCCAGATTTGAGTCATGGTAGCTGAGGAAAATAAGAAAAAAATTTAGCCAATTAAATTATAACAATACAAAAGGCAAATTAGCAGAAAATAAAGCAATTGTTTAATCAAATTAATACACAATAATTCCCAAAGACTTCTATAAATACCCCAAATTTTTTAAAAGCTCATTTTGGATGTCAAAAAGTTTATAAAATTAAAGAGAGGTGAAATTGAAAGTAAATTAGAGTTTTAGAAAAAATTACAAAAAACTGTGTAGTTGAGACTTCTAAGAAGAACCCAAACCCAATGAGCAATTGAGAGTGGACGACCATTACCACTATACAGTGGTGGCAGCACCCAGGTGGGCCAACATACCCATGGCTACTAATATTGACCAAAGCCACCCAAACCAATAAGTTCGATTTCCAGCCCGATTTTATGTAATTTCATAAAAATAGTAAATAGTCTTAGAAAATTATGAATTTTGTTATTCTAGAATATTTTACTATGTAGTTTTTAGGAAAAATATTATTTTGATGAAAATATATCCCATGATATATGGTCCTTAAGAAATCATGCAAAACCGAGCATGTTTTGGTTTAGAAATAAATGACCTTAAGAGTGTAGTTTTGAGTCCAAAATTTTTATATAGATTACTTAGGTGATATAGAATAATGCCACCAATCCCTTTTTCAAATATGAATTTTTGAAAATTTCAAATAATTTTTAGACCTTAAAATGAGGCATAAAATAGGTAATTTAAGGTTAATTAAGTAATTAAATCGTTAATTACTGATTTAGTGAAAAATTATATGTTTTAGCATGTTGAAATCTAATGAAGTATGATACTTATAGCATTTAAGGTGTTAGATGTAATTATTATGCTAATTATGTAGTAAATAAGTAATAGGAAAAAATAGTAAATTTTAAGTTAATTTTGTAAATTAGGGTAATTAAGTGTAAAATCTAATTTAGGATGAATTTATACATTTTGAAATGATAATTGATGTTGGGAGATGGTAATTAAAGTGATAGAAATATTATATGTGTATTATGTACATAATAAGTGATAGTATATAATATGCAATTATTAAAAATATAATAAATAAAAGATATTAGAATAAAAATTGATATTATATAAATAATAGGGATATATAATAAATCTGATAGAAATCTTAAATTTATGTAATTATATGAAAAATGTAAAAATTTTTCACATTATGAGTAAATTCAATACACTAATAAGGATTTAAGTGTACCGGATGAAATAAAATACTAACTAGGGGTAATTATAGTATTTAGGATATTTAAAGTAATGTGATTAATTTCACATTATGAGTTGAAACGAGTTTCTAGAGTTCGAGTATAAAACGGTACTTAGAAATTGAACTAGAACCTAATTTAAAAATCGATGTAGAAACTGAATCCGAACCTAGCCCCAAACCTAGAATAATTATAAAAGATTTGAGAACCTAGATAATTAGACATATTAAACCTTAAACCAAAGATAACAATAAGTGTTATAGGATAAAAACTAATCTATAACAGTTATATGAAAACTAAGACAATGTTAGTATTATAAGGATGATCGGTAATGGCCTGAGCGAGTCGGGCCTTAAGTGAGCAAGCGAGGAGTCCAAGTAAGTTAGAATTAATATAGTGTTGTATTTTGGAGGCTTGAAATTGTACTTGATTGTGCTTGTTTTAAGCTGATGATATGATTTGAGGAGTTGCCGTTAATGTAACAGCTTATGACCAAACCTAGGCTTGTGCAATAGAGACATCGCTCTTCCTGCGACTATCTTCAAACCATTGACTTCATCCTTACCGTGACCTCCTCACCTGTCACTTAGTTCGACTAAGGATGAAGAAGAGACTCATTATGCTATCCTTTTCGAAGGGGTCGGTATTTGGCCAGAGAATTTTAAGTTTCCCCAAATGGGTTGCTATGCAGGTTCGATTTATAATTACAGGTCGTATATTTGATTAGTTCCAGTTTAAGGTGATTAATCATTTCATACAAATTATACAAATCATACAATACAAGCTAAGCAGCAAATCAAAAATCATATCATCAGCTTAAAACAAGCACAATCAAGCCTCCATCTTGACTTATTGAGCTATGGTTGCTCACATCCCTATAGACGTCGTTACAGGTACTAGTTGAGAAAGCAGCTTATAACTACCTTGAAGCTAGCAACTACTGGATCCTAGGGAGTGAGGAAAAACATTTGAAGAACAGACATATATTTTTAAGGTTTAAGCTCTTATTTTAGAATTTTTCATTTTTGAATAATGTATTAACTAGGAAATAGATTACGATGATACGTTATAAATGTTAATTGTAATAATTGAATTCTAGTATATATATATATATTTTCTTACTTTTCTTAGGTAAATAACTTATTTAAATTACGAATTGTTTACTTCAAAGCAGGTTAGTCATGGACGCCTTGTGTAGATCAAGTCTAAGATTGCAGTTGTAAGGCCAACTTCTATCTTAGAGTGGTTTGCACGGCAAGGCTATTACAACTCTGCCACTTTAGAGCGTGATAATAAGTCAGACACTTCTTAGGTCTAGCTAGTTACTATTGGAAATTTATTAAAGATTTTTCAAAAATAGCAAGACCTTTGACTCTTCTTACTCAAAAGAATGAGAAATTTGTTTAGACGAATACGAGAGAAATAGAGTTACGCAAGTAGGCTTTAGCTTACAAGTCAACCTATTTAACTCACAAGTTTAAGTAAGCTAACTCATGACAGGCCAATTTGGCCTTTTTTTTTTTTAATAAAACACTTTACGTAATATCAAGCTAATACTAACACACACACATACATTAAAGTAAATTTTAATGGGCATTATTCATTTATTGAGAATCCGAATAGCTTTTCAAATTGTGATGGTGATTATTTGGAGACAAGGATTCCCCAACAATGATGGTTTCCATGAACACCTCAAAGAATCTACTCCTTTTACTAACTTGGAAGATAGATGCATTAGGCTCAAGTGAAAATGCCAAGCAATTAGAAGTAAGACGTGCTTCATTATTTCAAAAAACATTACAAAGATATCCCAAGTTCTATTGCAATTGCTAATGCTTCGATATCCTAATCGGTTGATTGCATTTCTTTGAGTATCATCTTGACAAAGCTTCCAATAGACTTTATGGTCTATTGAAGGACAGCTAAAAAATGCTTGTGACTTAAACTAAAGAGGTGAATGTTCTCCAAAACCGACATCGCCCTTCTCTAATTCAACTTCTTCTCATACAACTTATTTAATATTCAATTTCTTTTACTCCTCTAACTTCTCCATAAGAGAAGAATAATAGGCTGAGCTGGTAAGCTGGCTTGTTTAACCTGCCAGCCCATGTAGGATAGTTTGGGCCAACCAAAATTTAGCTTGTTTAAAAGCAAACCAAAATGATGCGGCTCGTTTAACTTGTAAGCCAAAGTAGGTCAGGCAAGTTAGCCCATTTAAACTCCTTGCACCCTTCTAGGGAGAAAGAAGTTTCCAAGAGTTGGAAGCAAAGACTGGTTTTTGCACCTATACTTGTTTTACCTAATATAGAAGAGTTGTTCACCATTTACAGTGATGCGTCTCATAAAGAATTAGGCTATGTTTTAATGCGAAATGGTAAAGTTATTGCTTATGCTTCACGCTAATTGAGGCCACATGACCGCAATTATCTTACACATGATTTGGAGTTTGTGGCTGTAATGTTTGCATTAATAAATAGCGGCATTATTTATATCGTCAAAGGTGTGAGTTATATACAAATCATAAAAGTTTCAAGTATTTATTTACTCAAAAAGAGCTTAACATGAGACAATGATGATGGTTAAAGTTGATCGACGATTATGATCTTGGTATTTATTATTATCTTGATAAGGTAAATGCTGTAATAGATGCCTTAAAAGGAAAAATTATGCTAAAATTGCTTCTTTAATCACGGAAAAAAGAGGAGTTGATAAACAAGTTCAAACTATTGAATTTAAAGTTTTCTCGGTACAAATTTGCTATAAAGTTATCCAATTTAGTGTTAAAGCCTACTTTGTTGAGAAGAATTAAAGAAGCACAAGAAGTAGATGTAGAGGTACAATAGATTAAGCAAGAATTACTTTAAGGGAAGCATCCTACTTTTTGCGTATAAGAAGATGGTTCTATTTGGATGGGAAACAAAATTTGTGTACTAAATGATGAAGGCCTAAAAAAGGAGATATTAGGTGAAGCACATTAATCAGGGTATATTGTACATCTTAGAGGAACCAAAATGTACAAAGATTTAAAAAAGAGCTTTTGGTGGAAGGGAATGAAGTATGATGTATTGGATTTTGTAGCAAAATATAAGACATGTCAAAGAATAAAATTTGAGCATTAGTGTCCTAGTGGATTATTGAAACCCTTGCCAATTATGGAGTGGAAATGGGATCGATTCACTATAGACTTTATGTGTGGACTTCCTAAGTCAACTTTAGGTAGTGATGCGATTTGGATGATTGTAGATCAACTCATAAAATCCACCCACTCTTTGCCTATTAACATGACATATTCCATGGAAAGGTTAGCTAAAATTTATGTCCAAGAGATAGTTTGACTTCATGTAGTTCTAGCTAGTATTGTCTATAATCATGATCCTCAATTTGTATCAAATTTTTGGATGAGTCTACAAAAGGCATTGGGAATAAAGTTGCAATTTAGTACTACCTATCATCCACAAACTAATAGTCAATATGAAACACGCTATTCAAACCTTAGAAAGCATATTGCATGCATGTGTTCTTGAATTTAAATGTAATTGGAATCATCCCTTGCCTTTAGTGGAATTTTTTGACAATAATAGTTATCATCCTACTATTTAAATGGCTCCTTGTGAAGCATTATATGAGCAAAAATGTCCATCCCCATTATTTTAAGATGATGTTGAAAGTTTAATAATGGGAGCTGATCTTATTCAAGAAGCAATGGAGAAAATGACTATCATTAAACAAAAGATGAAGGCAATATAAGATTGATATAAAAGTTAAGCTAACTTGAAACGATGCCCCTTAGAATTTGAAGTAGGAGATCATGTGTATCTTAAGGTAAATCCCATCAAAAGCATACATCAATTAAAGACTCAAGGGAAGTTAAGTCCCAAATATGTCGATCCTTATGAGATATTGGAAAGAGTAGGTGAATTGGCCTACGAACTTACACCATCGCCTAGTATGTTAGGAATATAAGATGTATTTCATGTTTCTATATTATGAAAACATATGTCAGATCTTAACAAACTTGTGAAGCTAAAGCCGATTTAGTTAAAAGCAAATTTGACTTATAAAGAACAACCTTTATAGATATTGGATTGAAATGTTAAGAAACTATGAAACAAAGAAATTAAATGTGTGAAAGTATGATGGAGGAATCAAAAATATGAAGAGGTAACCTAAGAGATGGAAGAAGAAATGAGAAAGAAATATCCTCAGTTATTCGAAGACCTAGGTATGCTCACAAGTTTTGAGGACAAACTTTTTAGGAGAAGGGTAGTAGGTAGGATGAAGGAGTCTACAAACCCCTAAAGATTCAAGAGCAAGATTAAAGAAAAAGATTTCTAGATTAGAAATTGATTTAGTAACTTAAGTGGATTTTTATAAATTGATTCCTCATAGGTTAGGTAAATAAGGAATTCAAGATGAATCATTTAGAAAAACCTAAATCTAGTCATAGAAAAATCATTTATAGAATTAGAAGTAGTAGGAAATACTAATAAAATTTCACTTCTTATATATGGTGGAAGTTTTCTAAAATACCTATTTGTTTTATAACTTACCAAGGGAATTAATTATAACATTTGAATATCTATTTAATAGGTATGAAATAAGGTAGAAAAGACAAAGGAATGAAATAAGAAATCGTCCCCTTTTACACTTAAATGCCGTGACAATGAGAGGGGAATAAAGAGATGAATTCTCTTAATCACATGTTTATTTGCTATAGATAAAATAAGACATTTAATAGGATAATAAAAACAAGAAGATGGCCCCTTTTGTTTCTCTTTGCCGTGAGCTTTCACATGGGGAAATAGAATAGTAGACAATCAACATTACTATTCAAGTCTTATTGGTCAAGATGTAGTAAAATATCTAAGTTTCCCAACTTCTTTTCCAAGCAAAGCTTGAAAGTCTTGACCAATTGGAGTGTTCTTGAATAAATAAGGCACTTCCAGCCAACATTGAACTCTTTTGCCATATTAAGCTTTCACCATCAAAACACAAGTGATCCCTTTCCTTCTCTCCTTCTTGCCGTAACTCCTCGCTCTATTTCATTACTTAAAAATTTCCACTTTTGTCTCTTGAAACTCCAACAAAAACAACACTTATTTAGTACATTTGGGTACTTCATAAAGGAGTTGGACACATAGAGTGCATATCTTAAAGAAAAACAAAAGCAATAATAAGTTGACATAGAGAAATGTCACTAAATGTACTTTATGTACACTTAGTTATAGTAATCTTTTAGTACATGATGTGGATCTTCAGAGATTATAATATAAGTCATGTGATTATCATGTTTGATTAAGATTTTAGCAAAAGAACCATTCCTTAATATAAAATAAAGTTGGCACTACCCTAGGGTATTCCATAAACTCAAGTTTCTTCATACACAAATGATTATAATCTATTTATCATGATATGCACATGTGATATCTAGTAGATTAATTAACTAAAATATAACAATAAATTGAAGGAAAACCATGTTTAGGCCTCCTAAGGTTTCAACCATAATGAAGTTAAAGAAGTGCTTATGGACTTTTATTGAAGAATTTGTAAATCTATGTTAAGATACTAATTATAAATTAACAGTATTGTGTTAATATAAATATCATGTTAATGACTAACTTATAATTAGGGTGAGTAACTTGAAATTGCTACTAATCATAGGAAAAGAAGGAATTAGAAGATGATAAGTGAAAATTGAATGGTACATAACTATATTAATGTATGCACCATACACATAGTTAGAATAGTAAAATATATATGACAATAAGAAGCTATTACAAATAATTTACAATCAACTTTTATATTATTACAAATAGAAAATAAGAGTACAATTATATATATAGTGGAATGCGTAACATAAATTATTAAGTCGCACCATGTATGAGAAGCCAAGTAATGAAATAGTTATTATGTTATGGAAGAATGAAATAGGAATCTAAGAAATACTAATAACTAATATTCTTATTTTACTATTGATAAATTTCTTATAGGTGGTATGGAAGATTCTCTAGAATACCTTAAGGACTACTTTGATTTGCATTGATGGATGAGTGAGTGCCTTCAATGATTATTACTTTGTTTTGTGTGTATGTATTGTAGTTGCACTAATTTATATACAATAACTAAATGTGTAGGGACATAGAAATTAATTGATTTGTTTACTGTGTTATGACAAAAATATATAACTGATAATGAAAGTAAACTTTGGTTATCGTATATACTATAGTTGATGGATTGTCTATTGATTTGATTAGTCATCTAAAAGAAACCGATATAAACATATGGAAACATAAATCAAATTTGGCATAGATGGCATGTTACATTTATATTAAATGGCCACCAACTATTACACACATAAGGGAAGAATGTCCTAAGTTAGGGTTCTCTCATTTAATAGCAAACTAAATAGCTGTGAAGGTAGTTGTGTAATTAAATGAGCCATACTCATTATGGTGTTATGGGCATGCCTATATCTAAATGTGTCAATAGCCAAGGAATTTGTTCTCGAGGTGTTTTGTGAAACAAATATATAAAAAATAACCAAGAATACACGTTAAGAGATGAATTGCGCTTAATTAGATTAGTCTAAACACTTGGTGGAACTACTAACCCTCAACCTTAAGTCAAAGGGGAGTATAAACCTTTGTCTTCATATAGTTTTTTATTGACTACTTGCGATGTTGCATTAATACGTGTGTTCATGCATTTATATGGTTAAAACATATATTTGCTTTTATTTATAGGTAATATGAGATGGACTCACTAAGCTAAATATAGCTTACATCCCTACTGTATTTTGCATGGCCCATATCAAGTGTCTCCTGGTCATTCCATGCCTTGGGTATATCAGACTCTAGTAGCTGATGAGAAGGGGAGTGAGATATGGCAAGGTTAAATTGGAGAAGAAAGTTTGATTTCTAAGTATTATAAGACTTATGATGATTATGTAATATAATTAAAGAGACTTAAGCATTGTTATCATAAAGTAGGCACTATATGCTTTTTTGTCTAGATTTACTTCTGAAAGTTAGTACAAACAACATTTCAACTACTCATATATATATATAGTATAACCTTTAAATTAGAACGAAATAAAAATGAATCAAGTGGATATACATTGAAATCCACTTACTTGAACCAATAAATACCGTATATATTCCCTCTAAAGTAGTTCAATTACAGAGCCTTATGCATTATGATAAAGCTTTTGGGACAACTGGAGCACTATTCATTAGCTTCAAAGTAATGTACGATGTTTTGTTACATTTTACTACTCTATTGAGGTGTGACAAAGAGCTTGTAAATACTCAACCTTTCTTGGAGTTGAGAAACAACGTTGCTCTACAAAAACTTTGTTCTCTAAGCTAAAACAAGTAATCCAAGCAAAATATTGATCTCATTTGCTCAAGGTGCAAGCCTGAGGTTCCCTAAGGCTACCTTATATGTTATTTCTGTTAAATATTGAAGTTGACCACCTTAAACTGTTAAATATTATATGTTCACATTGACTTGGTAAGTGGAATAGACAATGGTGACATTAATAGAGGAGAGGGTAAGAGAGTACATAGAGTCAGTTAATGATTAAGGTATAAGCGCAATAGTCATTTAGGCTTATAAGATCGAGTCAAAGTAAGGTAGGTTTGTGAGATAGGGATCAAAGGGTAGAGATGGAGTAGAGTGCCATAAGGAGGAAGAGATGCCAACATTCATGTTCATGGCTAACAAAGGTTAGAATGACTCGATGACAGAAGCTAATGGTTATTAGAGGCAATGTTGATGTATGGTAATTATCATATTAAGGTTAAGAGGATGAGGGGAGATGGGAGAGGTGGGTAGAGAGAAATTCAAGTCAAGTAAGTTTGCAATTTAGGGAAGAGAACAGGTTAGGGTTTAGGCAAGGTTTATGACCATTAGTTAAACAATAGTGTTGATTATCATCGATGCAATGATGATACAATTAGTTGTTGTTGTCTCCATAGTGAAAGGTCATTGTTACAGTGAGAACGAAAGGGAGTAAAGTGGTCACTAAAGATAAGAGGATGTGACCAACATCAAAGATGATGAGGTTTAATGAGAGCTTGGTTCCAAATGACAATAGCAATAAAAAAATTTGAAAAATTAATTAGAGTGTGAGCCTCTAAAATCACATTTAGGGTAACTGTACACAAATTTAGGGCCTCCGAGAAAAACTTATCCGATTGAACACAAACTTTACAACTATAATAAAAAAGTTAGTTGAAATGACCCAATGAAGTTAGATTTCAAAAATAATAACTCAAAATCCCAATTTTACCTTTTAAAATATGTAATTATATAATATAGCGTAAAACTTATCAAAACCCTTAAAACTAAACTCAGAATGCAACGAGGACTTAGAGATAACTTAATGAGACTATAAAAGGAAATATTATAGTATAATATACTATATAAGTATATACGTATTTTTATGAGTATACCCACTATATCTAATAATTATACCAGTAAATTAACCCAAATTATAAAATTACATTAAATAAGTGATAAATTAGCTAAATTTAATAAGAAATATGTCTTAAAAATAAAAGACATAATAGAAACATGGTTATATGTACATAATTACTCATTACGTGTAATATATATATAGGATAGATACACCTATATTAATAAAATAACTAGTATTAAAATAGTATACATAAATTACTTAAATTATACCAAAATAATAGTAGAACTTATCTAAAATTCAAGAAAATTAGTTGGACTTCTTTGGAATTCATCGTGGCAGAGTCCAAAGCTTGAGAATTGCTAGATCAAACGAGAATTAGAGAGAATAAGGCACCTAGTGCTTAGGAATTAAGGAGAAAAAGTGAAGAAAAAAATTTTAAAAAAAGAAGGAAAATTCTAACCAACCTAGTTCTCTATAAATAGGATTCCTTAAACACAATTTCACACTTTAGATATCGAAGACACTTAAGAAAAATTCGTAGGAAAAAGATAGTAAAATAGAAAAAAAAGAGAGAGAGAGAGAGAGAGAGAGAGAGAGAGAAAAATAGAGCAACCCCCTGTCCTAATTTAGTTCCCCAACCCTTTGGTATTCTACTATCAAGCCTCATCATCCACTAGTAGAGTCACCCGTGACAAGGCCTTCTGACAAACCCCCTTCCACTATTGATCATCGGAGCCTCGATGAATAGGTACTTCGATTTTCTATCTTGTTTTTGCCTTATCTTCTAAAAATACTAAATTTATCTAGAAAATTTTGAAAAAAAAAATTATTGTTAGGTTATTTTAGATGTACTTTTGTGTGGTATTTTTATTTTTGTAAAATTTCAAATATTTTATGTACTTGCTTAATTAAATTACTATTCATCCAAAATTTAAAATCCAAAATAAATATACTAAATAATATAGTTTCTAGCTCAAATTTTTTGTGTAGAATGCATATAACATGTATCTAATTGCTATATAGCTAGATTTTTAATTTAAGTAAGTGTAATATTTATTATAATTTTTTACCCTAAAAATAGGATGAAATTTTGAAATAAATAGATTTTTATAAAATTGATTAATAAAATGGATGTCCACTGATTTCTAGTGATTCATAATGATGTCTCTTAAATTGCAATACAAGTAATTTGAAGTTATGGAAACCCAATAATAGAAGAACATTTTTTTTTTTGCAACAAAAATCATAATGAAAATATCTCCTGTTTTTATCTTTAACATTTCTTAAACACTTAATATAATATTAGCATGTTTTCCTATCATCAAAACTAAATTAGGAGAGTATATAGCTTGTAATATGTATATTATTAATATGCTATAAATTGTCAAATTGTACTTCTTTTCCTTTACAATGATACAAGCATTTCGAACTGTATAGTTTTCTTAGCCATTTTACAATTTTTAGTAGCAGTAAAACTTAGTAATAGAAAAGACTAAGATTGGAAAATCCTAAAACAAAGGAGTAAAAAATACACTAATAAAATGAAGATAAAAAAGCAAAAGCCAGCAGCATGACATAACAGATGATTTTCATTCTCTTATGAGCATTATCAATCAGAGGGACTTATTGCCCATTACCCTTCACATGTTCAAATACCTTCTCATTTAAAGTTCTTTCTATAGGACTGCCTATCCTAGAACCATCCTTTTGTTGATTCACCAGAACATCACTTGAGCTATCATCTGAATCTGTGGTTGATACCTTACTACCAACATCTGCATATAACTCCTTCTCGGTCCCGGCTAGTTTACTTTCCTGCAGAACTGTTGTATCTTCATCTTCATCTTCTGGTTCTAGATTCCTAATATAAACATAGTCACTAAAGGAAACTCTCCTCTGGCATCCAGAACTTGGTGTCTCTAAAAGAATCTACAAATTCTTGCTTACCATTCTCGTCTCTTTCCGTGTTCATGTCTACATTCTCAACTTTGTTCTTGGATGGCGACCTGCTTGGTAATGAAACCGATGTTGAGAATCGACGAATCAGTCAAGTCTTGATCAAAGAGTATTTCCTTAAGGATCCCACTGAGTGAACTCTAGGGATATCATTGTCGCTTCTTCTTTATCTTCTGAACGAACCAAAGTTTCTCGTTTGTGTTAATCTGGCTGCTGCTAGAAGAGCTTTCACTGGTAGCAACATTTCTATCCGAAGTTTTAAGGTTTGACTTCTTACTGGGATCATGATTCAAGAGGTTCAGGCTTTTGCAACTCTGAACTTCATATCTCAAGCAATTGTTGAGCCAGCGTTGGTATGGAAGCTCTTCCACCGTGTTGAGTCTATCCTTTTGGAGCTTCTCAACTTGTTTCAGGAGGTCTCCATTCACATACCTCAATGTTGCTATCTCTTTATTGACCCCTGCTATAATTTCACTCTGCAACATTATTGAGAAAAGCATTATATTATTAATTCATAGCCACACACATATAACTGTACAATGGCAAGCTTTCCAATAAGTTATTATGATAATGTACATAGAGAAAATAATAAAAGGGCAAAACAACATTGTGGGAGATTACAAGATCGATTGTAGTATTTAACAATAACAACACTATTCAAGCTTTATTCTATTACCAAGACTGTTGTAGCCTAATAATATGAATACTTGTCTCTCAATGAGATAAATCGTTTTTGAATCCACTCTTCTCTGTGTCATACTATGTAATGTTGTTGGGTCAAAAACAATAGGAAAGAAAAAAGCTTTAGTCCACTTAGCAAGATGGGTTCTCTAGAGCACTTGTCTTTAAAAATTCATACACAAGAATCAAAGACCAATTGTTCCATTATAATTCTCAAAAGTAAGAACAATTTACAGCCTGAAAACCAGAAGGTGTTAGCCCCAAACTTCCCTGATATGTAAAAGGTTAAATCGAAAAGTGACTTGAAAAACTTGCAATATTATCTGAATTAAGAGGTTGATTCTTAATAATACCTCTCCTATGGCTGCGATGTTGGCTTGAGCCGAACCAAGATTAAATGTCAATTCCCTCTTTTCTAGTTGAAGTTCCTTGTTCTTCCTCTTCATCTCTAAATTCTCTAAGTTAAAATCACACAAAACACTAAGCTTCTCTGCAGCTACGGCTTCTTCGTTTTTTCTTCCTTTATTCTGAAGCTTCAAAACTTGGTCTTCCAGCATCCGAAGTCATCCTTCCATTTGGCTCGCATCCAGATTCATCAGATCTTGCAATTCCTTCACCATCTTATTTGCCACTTCCAACTGCTTCTCTACCGTCTGACTCTGCCCGATTTCCTCTTCTAGGTTCTCCTTCTCACACCAAAGGGAACATACGGCGACATTAAGCTTTTCCAGCTCTGCGTTCTTTAGTTTCAATTGCTTCTGCAAATAGGAAGCCAATGAGTACTCCTCTTTTAGTCCATAGAGCTCAAGCAATGTCCCTTCTAGTTCCGCCTTTCTATTCTCCATTTCTTTCTTCAGTGTGTAATATCGCAATTCTTCTTGCACCTTTCTATCCTGCATAATTTACAGCGAGGTTGGATAAATTGGAATGCACCTGCATAATATCTAGTAAAGAAAAATGTACAAAACTAGTATAAATGGTTCAAGTTCATCGATAAACACATTTCGACATTTACATATTCCAATTCCTTTGTAATGGAACTGAATTTGTGTTGAAAGGGCTTCTTTTCTTTCTCTTCTTCTTTTTGATTCTCTTTGCAGATTGAAGCATCATTTTCTGTGATAACACGAATATAACAAGTTCAGATATGTAAAGCAGCAGCTGAGAATATTTTGCTAATAAGTTTTGCAAACTAGCGGAAAACTGGACTCAACTACAGAAATACCTGTTAATTTAGATATGTTTTTCACTATTCTGCAAGTATAAGCATCAAGTCTTCTAGAATAAATACACCTCTAAAACTATTGGCCGGTTTCAAATTAACCCCTTCTAAATTCTCAAAGTTTACTGTACTTTCTCCATAACTTTTGAAAAAATGTCCAATCTGCTAAATCGCTGCTAAGACTTTTAAAACAGTCAATAAAGAGCCCATAGATAACTATAGTTTAAGGGCTTAAGTGACATTGAAAGATAAATCTGCACGTGAGTATGTGACTAATAGTTTTGGGATTGCATTTGTGAGCTCATGATAAATTTTTCTTTTCCATATTTAGGATTTGCTACCGTATAACAATAAAGCACAAACTAGATGCACTAGCATTTCAAAGCCCAAAGGAAAACAAAACTGAAATCACTTTTTGAAATTTTAGCCAAGTTGTGTAAGCTTAGCATCATTAGTATCTGTATTGTGAGATAAGTTCAAGCAATTAGTCTTTACATTAACTTAACATTAGAATGGAAACAGGCCTCGTATGAAATAAATGGTCCAAAACTTCTTCCAAAATTATATATGATTTGGATTCCAGAAGTGGGTAAGTTTTTTTAAGTTTCAAGCCCATGTGTATGCTTTGCAATTTCATATTATGAATAAGTCTAGTTTCTTGTTTCATTAACTTGAAATGCAAACGACGAAAAGGAAATCTTTGTATACATTGCTATATATACTCGTCTCCTACTTCAAAATTTCAAGCAAATCTTACCTTGTGTACAATACTAGTGGGGTCTAAACAACTCGCCCATATGAACTACCTTATAATCGATCCGATTGGATAGTTTATTACAAAGAATTGTTTACAATATAAGAGATCCATTTTTGTGTTATCAGTTTATCCTCAAACTCACCACGAAGTGCAACATGGACCCTGGAGAGTTAGATTTGGGACCTAATTGGCTCGTTTAGTTTCATTTTAGCATTAATTTAAAATCGTTTACATGAATAACAAAGACTACAGAACAAATACGAATAGAAAAACGCCAACCAGGAAAACTCATCTTGGCTCTATCATACAAGCAATTCCAACACAAATGTCCCGACTAAAAAGAAAAAAATGAGACATAATAAACAAAAGTACTTTAAGTACAAAATTTGTACGGTCCGTGGTGGCTGTTAATATAAGGATGCAATCGGACAAGTTGTTAAAGGATACTTAACCCTACTAAATTAGATAAAAACCGTATAAAATATTTTGAGATATAATTTAAAATTATATAGGATTTAAGGTCGACTTGATAAAAAAAAAGTATATATTAATAAAAATATTTATTCTTAACTTATATAATATACATATCTTATATATGTTTTATATTGTACAACATATTTAATTCTCAATTTTTATTATTGTCTAAGTTAATAAATATAATCTTAATCCTATTTAATTTCTTCTATTTTATTCTCTACTTAATCTCATATAAACCCTATAATAACCTACCCTTATATAGTTTTTTTAAATCTTATAAAAATCCACCACTATAGGATCAAAAACCCTATAAGGTCGGATTTTGAAAATAAAAAATAAAATCTTATAAGGTTTTAAAAAGTATTAAATCCCATAGTGGCAAAATGTAATCCGGGTAGATTAGAGTTTTACAAAATCCATTCCAAACTCACCTCGATTGCATGTCTGTGTATAGGTGCAGCGACATCTTTTATGAGAATAGTTCAAAGCCATAAACCAAGGAAAAAGTGAGATATTATTCCTCTATGGGCAGGGAAGCAATCAATATATCCCGGTCTCCACTGATGTTAAAAGCTCCACGAGTGCCATATTCTTCTTCCAAATGAGTCGGAACATATATATGTCGATCAAGCTTTGTAGGGTTAAGGGGCCTTAAAAAAAAAAGAAAAGAAAAAAAACCCGTTAAAAAGTTATTAGACAAATAGGGTAGGTAAGCCACATAAAAGATATGCGCCTTCATCCATTTCTGTGGAATGAATTGGTTATGCCTCTTTAATTTATTTTATGAAATGAAAAAAAGGCACGCACAAACTATATGTCTTTAGTTTATTTTATAAACTTAACTAATGTCACATTTAATACGAAAGAATGGATTAGATTAGAATAAAATGAAATGAAATTGATGAGAATAGAATAGAATGAAATAAGAATCAGAATAAAAAATTATTTTTTACATTTGGAGATGGTTGTAGAAATCAAATGAAATGAGATGAAATGGAATAAAATAACATTAAATAGTCAAATAAAATTATTTGTCAAAAATACCTTAATTATTATATATTATAATTTCTTTCAAAGTTAGAAGATAATTAATGAAGTAAGAATAGATCTCAATTCCACCTTCTCAAAGGTAAAATCACGATTCCCTCTCCAGCTAGAATCGCCGATTCCATATAATCATAATTCTAATTTTAAAATATACTTTCAAACATAAAAAATAGAATAAAACTCGAAATCGCAATTTTATTCTAATATATTCTCACATACCAAATGTAGCATGAAAGTGTATATAGAGAATGCACTTTTAGGCTACCATGATTACCACACGATAACAAAATACAAAATGCACATGCAAACTTATACAAAGCACATTGCTATCTACTATCTTCTCTTGCACGTCTCTCTACTCAATTTTTGCTTGACAATTAACTCAAATCAAGTTTTGATCCACTCAAATTGGTACATATTATTAATCTAATCTCCTATATTTTCTTTTTTCCAAGAAATTTTCTTTGTAATGTTCTTCCAATTACAATATTGCAAAAACCTAGTTTCACCAATATTTTGTGCTTTTTTTTTTCCAAGAATATTTTTGTTTGTGTTAATAGTTCACTTGGTAATGATATTTGGTTAGATTATATAGTAATGTATTACTTCGAATACTTATGAATCTAGTGTTCAAATTTTATGCACTAGGTGTTTGCTAAAATTTCACTTAGAGTAGCTACCTTAGAACTTTGTAAAGGAGATATATTTAGGTGCTTTAGTTACTTGTAATATTATTAGGTAAAAAACTATTGGGTTTGTAAAACTTATTATATATGCTAATGGAAACATCATGAATGGCAACATGGACTAAAGTACAATAGGAATTTGATCAAGAAGTTAAAGATGAAGAGGGATGCCAATTATAGTTGCTCTTTTGCAAAGGATTTGTGGAGCATTTGAGTCACTTTGATCATTCATTTCTATTATCACAGTAAAGTTTTATAGAAATTTATGGTTATTAGGGAAGATGATGATGTTAGAAATCTTATTCAAATGACAAAAGTATTTAGGAAAGATTGCATTCGAGAGTTGTTCAACCTGAACAATACATATTCTAAGCAACCACTTCTAATATTGCAACATCACAAGTGCAATCTATGATGACCAACCCACCAATTTATCATGCAAATGATCTGATGCATGTATTTAAGCCCATGTTTGCTAATGAAGATGAACTTGATCAAGTGGTAGGCTCGATTCTACAAGAGCAACCCCTTATGATCGTAATGTGGAGTGGATTCCAAATGGTGTAGAGAAAGAGGATGAGAAAGATCCCGAACAGACTATTGTAACTATTGCAACTAATGTGCATATGGCAAATCCTCCAATAACACTACACACCATGGAAGTACCAAAACATCCATAAGAAGTTAAGATAGATGCATGGTTCAAGTGGCTATGAAGAGGATATACCATCTTGGTCACACCGTTCCATTAATTAGCAACTCAGGAGTCTATCCCAATTGCTACATAACTTCCCATTTTCAACCTCGCTTGAACCTCTCCCAACTCCATCAGCTTCTTAAAAAAGACATTTAGCCTCATATAATCATCATCTATGGGGAAAGGTGTCATATAACTTCATCCATCTACAAAGCTGACTCCATTGCCTCCTTAGTAGCTAAATGACACACCTACATAGTCATCTTTGTCTTCGTCTAGAGAGCAACGTTCAATGTCACCCTGATTTAATATACTCTTCGAGCAGCATAAAAGGAAATAGGAGGTTAGTATGTAGGGGTGTAAAATTTAGTCATTCATTGTAAGTAAACATTTCCGTACAAATTTTGTTAAATTTTCATGAATCTTGATATGTTTTTCATATCTATCGCTTCAACTTTTATGGGAACTTAAGGAAAAGTTTGGAGTTTTTATATGGTGGTGTTGAGAAGTGGACTTTGTATTGGTTAGTGGAGGATTGGTGTTTATGTTGATTGTCATTGGAATTGCACTACTTAGATTGTAGATTGCATTGTGTGGTTCTCACAAACACACATATGCATGCTAGTACTTAATTGTAAATTGCAAGTGTATTGATGTATGTACGTTGTTGGTATACTTATGTATATGTATACTTATACGTGAGTATTGCAAGTAAAAAATAAAAGGCACATACCTTAGATGCTCCTTCAATTGAAATATTTGTATTATTAAATGCACATCTATAATACATGCTTTCACTTGTAAATATTGTTTGAACTAAAGACGCATACTTAGTATATACCTTCAGTTCAAAATTTGGGTGACAACAATGATACATACGCTCCATTCTCCTTTTCTACCCTATTTAAGCACTATGTTTGAAAGCAACCATTTCTTTCCACTAATTTTTTTTTTTTTTTTTTAAGTTTTTGCCCAAAACTCTATATTGATCGTTTATCGTATCGAACAGGGGAGATATTTATAGATGATTCGATGCATGTAGAATAGCTATTCCATGTTTTAAGGACAATTCTATAAGGAAAAATTGTATCCTAGTTCATCCACACAAAACCAACTTTAAGGAGCTAATTATAAATATCAAAACAAAACAATTGCATCATTTTATGATTCATGACCCAGTTTCAAGTCTTTACAAACTCCTTGAGCAGCAAAGAAACATATCAGGAATTAATTACCAAAATGAAGAATCACTCCAGGAATGTCCCAAAAACACACCTCGTGAGCTTCGTGGGTCATTAACTCTAGGACTTGCTAACTTCCACAGAATTCTTTGTTTAAGGTGCGGAACCAAGTTCGTCCTTTAGCACAACTAAGAGCCAATTCAATTACCTTATGCTGATTTTCTGAGAATAAAGGAGACAAGAATATTTCTTTGATCCAATTCACTTATTTCAAACACAATCCATACTAATTTACAGGAGAACATAATCAGCAAACAAGAAAAAGTACTCTGAAACCGAAAGGATACAAGGACTCGTTTAATATCGAATGGGTTTGTAGCCTAAACATTATATTATTCATGTGTAACAAAACATAAGAATTACAATGCCCCACGACAAGCTAACAATTGAATTCGTTCAAAATTGAAATATATAAATTGTCATCTATCGTTATTATCTGGATTTTGGTATGATGACCTCAAGTCCACCCATGAAAGGCCTCAGTGGTTTGGGGACTATCACAGAGCCATCTTCCTGTTGAAAATTCTCAAGTATGCATACGATCATTCGGGGTATAGCACATGCCGTGGCATTTAGTGTGTGAACAAACTGCATCGGTGCAAGGTTGCCTTTGCCCTTCTTTTGACTGGGTGATGGTGATTCGGCTGGGCGGAAACGAATTCCTAATCTCCGACTCTGATAGTCTGTACAATTTGATGCACTCGATATCTAATTCAATAATAAGTTTGACAAGATTATTGGATTGATATAAGATAGTACTATGGAGAAAAAGATGCTGACCAATGGATAGTTTTGCAGAAGAAGTAATGGCAAGAGAACAAGAATCAAAAGATAAAAATAGGGGTTACATTATCGTACCTCTCCATATCGTCCCAAACCCGGCATCCATGCCTCCACATCATATTTTCGGTATGCAGGTGCACCTAGATCTCCTGAAGCCATATCCAGGATCCTGCTAGGAGAACCAATATTAATACATCCACTATTAATCCAGTTAATGGTCATGCTTACACAAAACAATAGAAGGAACTCCTTACTTGAAGTGCAACCCTAATGAAGAAAAGAGGTCCTCCTCAATCTGAATAAGCTCCTCATGATAGCTGTTACTCTCATCTGGCCGACACAAAATGAACATCTCAACCTTGCTGAACTGGTGAACTCGATAGAGCCCCCTGCAAAGGATAGCAGTCAGCTCTCATCACAAGAAAAGGGCAATATTTCAGAGCGGGGGAATAAGTAAGAAAATGGCAACAATAATTTTCAAATTATAACAAAAGAGAATTAGTAGTGCTGACACCTATTTTCACCACTTATAACAATTTAACCTATGCAGTTTACTTGGATTTGAGAGGGAGAATAGATAAGTTTAAACCGGTCAGAACAGAAAGGCTTCTGATACAGTAACATGTACAATATATCGGCTTCCAGCACAGAGGATACAATGAATAACTGGCCTCCGAACAAATTGCCCATGGCAACATGTGAATCTATGACATCCTGATGGAATTACTGTAATTCATACCACAATAGTAATTTCTATCACACAATAAGTAACTAGTTTACCTTGTTGCAGTTCCTGCCGCCCCAGCCTCTGTACGAAAACAATGGGAGAAAGCAACATACTTCAAAGGAAGCAGGGCGTCAACAAGAATTGAATCCATATGTATGCCACCTACAGGGATCTCTGCGGTGCCAATAAGACACTGATCACTATCTTCAATAGAATAAACCTGTCATATGCAAAAAAGGAGGTCATCATCAAATGACATCTTCACATATCCCTACTGACAAGCCTAGATTTGGACAATGTATCAGATGAAATACCTCAAAGGTGTAAAAAGCAGATTATAGGCATACCAAGCATAATTATGTATAAGCATCAAAGACAGAACCAGTAGAAGAGTTTTTATGGAAAAGAATACAGAATATATTACAGCAGAACCTGAGTGTTTGCTCCACGAGGTTGAAAGCCGCATTTCTCAACAACTGAGGATCTTACGATCTCAGGGGTTGTTAGAGGAATGAAGCCCTTTCTTACAACTTCTGAGAGTGTCCAGTTGATGAGGGCCATCTCTAGCAACACTGCTTCATTCTTCAGGTAGTAGAACTTTGATCCACTAACCTACAACAAATAAAAGAATTATAATGCATAGAGAACATTTTCCCACTAATGAGGTTGGCACACAGTCCAACAATTCAGGACATGGAGCAAGTTCACTTACTTCAAACAAGTTATCAAAAAGAGAAAAAAGAAGAAGCAAAAAATCATACTAAAGTAAGCCAAAATTAAATAAATTAAGAAGACATATAATGATAAGTCATATTCATTATCCACCTTATTGATGAATGAGGCCAAACATATTGGTCAAATGCATCAAAGTTTTATGTGACAACCATTGTGATGATAACAATGTATTAAACTGCCAAAATATGAAGTCTGTAAGGCTTTAAAAATATTAAGGAGCAACACTAGTAACAAATTGAAGAGAGACTATCCATCAGAGGAGAAGAAGTAGGACTGAGAATATATGGAATTTCCTATAAACCTTGATATTTCAAACCACATTCTAATAGTTTGCATCCGACTATAAGAACTTCAACCAGTTTGATTATGGATGAAACTGTTCTTAGCCAAAACCAACAAATGAGAAGGGGCTAGCTACATGAATATAATCACTACATAAACCTTCTGTAGAGGGATAAGTTCAGTCATCTATAATCTAGAGGGAAAAGGCCATAAAGATTATTTTGTACCTTCAGATAAGTAAAAAGAATACCTCTGCAGCAGCATCAAAATCAAAAAGATCAAGTTCTTTGCCAATTTGGATATGATCTTTGACAGGAAAGCTAAACTTGCGTGCGCTCCCTACCTACGATAGAAGTGACGGTTGAATGAAGAAAATACATGAATCTAGCAAAGAATAACATAGCTGCCTTTCTTCAAGAAAATGGATATATGTACCGTCTTTCTGACGTTTGAACAGTCCTCATCCCCTATCAGAACATCTGGATGAGTCATATTAGGTATGCTCTGAGATTCCTGCTGAAGCTTATCAGTGAGCCTAATCAGGTCTTCTTCTAATGTAACAAGACCTTCCTTCAAATTCTTTCCTAGAAGAAAAGCTTTCTTAATAAATTGTGAAATAAGGACATAGAATCATACTTGTATGTGCTTCTCTCTCTCTCTCTCTCTCTCTCTCTCTTATTTGGGGTGTGTGTGTGTGTGTTTGTATGTGCGAGTCTGTAGCATATGCGTGTGACAGGGCACAGCAGTAATATCCAGCAGAAATCCATGATTTATATCACAGGGAGGCAATCCACTGACATCAACAAAATTCATATGAAATCACAATTCTATTGAGCACGACTCTAACTTAATGCCCCCTATACTCTTGCTCTCAATCTGAAAGTAATAACCACCATTTGGCATGTTCTCTTGGGGTCAGCTATATGGATCCTGTTTTGCCTTTGCAATCTATCATAAACCATGATTTACATCACAGAGAGGTAAAACCACTGATGTCAACAAAGTTCATACAAAATCGTAATTCTACTGACTATTGAGTGTGACTCTAACTTAATGCCCCTTGTACTCTTGCTCTCAATCTGAAGTTATTGACCACTATATGGCACACCCTCTTGGGATAGGCTATATTCATTTCATTTCTCCTTTGGACTCTATCATAGACCATATCATAGAATCCATATTGCTATCTACCTAATGCAGCCCTCCTCCTTTTACTTAGGCTTGGATTGGCTAGTTATGTTTGAGTTTCTACACCCAAAAAAAAAAAAGAAAAGGAAAGGAGAAAATACAAATCTCCTTCCTAAACTTTGACCTAAGTGCAGTTTGCTCTTAAACTTTCAAAGTGTGATTTTGGGTTCAAAACTTTTATAAATTGACAAATAATCATTAAATTTTGATTTTAGTATGTAAACACTCTCTAAATTTTTTATTTTGGTGTAAGAGGAGTTTACACAACAAAATCAAAGTTTAAAAAATTATTCTCAACTTAAAAGATTATTTTGCCGATTTATGAAAATTTAGGAATCAAAAACCATACTTTAAAAGTTTAAAAATGCAAACCACACATAAATCAAAATTTAGGAAGTTTTTTCTCCAAAAAAAAAAAAAAGAGAAAAAAAAAAAAAACTACGTAGACATGCTACCAATCCAATAAAACCTTTTTTAATTTTCTCATCTAAGAAAAGATGACACGTTTGACATTTTTCTATATCTCAAATATTATCAATCCATGTTTCCTAACTCTTAGTTGAAAGTGGATCGTGTGTCAGTTGCTACACAAGACATGGTACACTGAATACATCACCAATTGGTTTACCCATCAAGTGCTACATCAAACACGAGGCATCATTTAGAATGTAGATCTTAATGTTTCCTAGATCATAAAAACTGTTAACGTACCCTCCTCGATAAGCTTTTGACGTTCTGATGGTTCCAACTTCCCCTTCATCTTATTTGCAACCACATTCCTTTCCCCACGAAGCCGTTCAACTTCCTGCTTATATTAAAAGAAATATATGGTTTATTATTATCCATTCTTCTCAATATTGAAAATACAATTTCTGCTAATTGCTTAAATGGATTAAGTTATATGTGAGCCTTGACACAGCAGTTAAGTTGCTCATCTGGAAACCTCTAGGTCACAATTCGGGGGACAACAACAGCCAAGAGGTGAGGTTTAATACTGTCCAGAAATATCTCTCTCTCCTTACAGCACACTAGCTGGAAATGCCCGAGAATAGAATAAAAGTAATTCACTTGAAATATAAGTATCACAATTCAATTCCAGGAAACGTATTTTTGGAGAACACTTGACTGAATCCCATGAAAAAGCATAGAATCAGAAAAATTATGACAAAGGATTGACCCTTTGAAGATCCAAAGTCTTGGCATAAAGCTCAAGGACTTTCTCCAAATTGGCATTAGAGTTTCTATTTTTAATGTTAACAGCAACTGCATCTTTGTTCTCTCTTATCCACTTAAAATCAATGCAGGCTTTCCACTGAGGAGGCTTCTTCACAACTTGGAAAAAAAAAAAGAAAAAGAGAGAATTAGAATAACAACAACAAACTTAAACACCTAAAGACACGATTTTGACAGCGTAATTGAACGAAATAAGACAAAATAAAGTACCTTTTTGGTCTGAACATGATGTGGTGGTGGTGCTCGGTGATGCTTGGACGGCGGCAGTGGTGGCAGAGGAAATGGGCCTGAGGAAGAAGGGTTGTGTTCGTATAGAGAATAAGCGTGGGGTCAGGGTCTTGAAGAGATAACGTGAAGAAGAAGAAGAACAAGAAGATGGAGATATCGGCGATGAAGGAGGAAGCTTCACGAATTTAAGGGTGTGTAGAGTTGTGCCTCCGAAGCAAGAATGCAGTCCCATGGGAGAAGCGTTCGTGGGGTGTCTGTGGGGGGCGGGGGGGTGGGTGGTGGGTTGAGGGAGAGGTAGAGAGAGAGAGACAGAGAGCTGAAGAAGGCAGGACCTATCGGTTTGGCTGCCTTCGTTTAGTGCTTGTGTTGACGAAAAGAACCGAACCGGAAAAAAAATAATAAAATTCTTTCTTTTTTTTTTTCGCCAATCAATCGCAGTTTGGTTTAATTGATCGGGCGTTAATTTGGCGCTGCATACCATTTAATTGCAAATAAAAATAAAATAAACTATAAAATTATTTTTAAAAACGCTAAAAGAATATTGAAAAGTAATGAAAAAATGAAATGTACAAAAAAAAATTGGAAAAAGGAAAAAAAATTGTAGATAATGAAAATTATAAAATATAATTATACATTTAAAAATTAATGTATTTAATGAAAAAAGTAAAAAAAAAAATAGAGATAAAATGCAAAAATTATTAAAAAAGAAAAGATTTAACTACTATAAGGTTAAAGGTGCTTAGCACTACTTAAGAGAGGTTGTGCGACTTCCTCAAATGGCTACCGACTTCCTCCTAACTTTAGGTAATCAGATTGGCCAAAATATATCAAATAAATTGTAACTCACTTAAAAACATAAGTCATTTAACTAAATAGCCCACTAAGAAACCAAAAGCAGCATAAAAATTCAAGGTAACCTAATTAGGTCGTAATTTGGTCACATAACTTGATTGAATTTCCATTTCTTGTTCCTTTTTTTCTCCTAAAAAATAATTGTGAGGGAAAACCCACTACAAGAGACAAGAAATGGTATATGTCACGCAATCACTCCACATGTGAGTGGTCCATCATGGGTTAAACAAATTACTTTTTAAAGTGGGATGCGATCTACTTAGTTTTTTCATAGCCAATAGGCTATACTCTCTTTTTTTTTCCTTTTTTTTTTCTTTCTTAATTAAACACATTAATCTATATATATAAATATATATATTATTTTAACTTCTACTTTTTGCAATTATTTTCTTTTTCCAATTTTTTTAATACCTTTCATTTTTGTTATTTTTCCAATACTTTTTAATTTTTTATAATTTGTTGTCTTTTTTTAATTGCAATTGTATAGTCATGCAAGCATCAAATCAACACTACCTAGCAAATAATTACTACATTTGATAAACTTAATGGTATTATAGATCACTTGTTTAAATCACTTTGCTAAACATTGGTCGTTTATTGTAACTACTTAAAAATTTAATTCCCAATTTAAATTTTCCCGGGAACATTAAATCCTTCCGTATAATTTTCCTTATAAATATCTAAACAAAATAATTACACTTTTAATACTTAATGTATCCTAAACTTTTTTTTCCATATTTGACCTCAACATTTAATAAACTTACAATTTTTTACTTTATTTAACATTGTTAACTTTGCCATAGGGCTTTGTTACTTGAGGACCTCTAATTGACCCAAACAATTAATTTAATTGGCTAAAGCATTATATATATATATTAATTAATTAATTAATTAATTAACTACATAAAATATAAATAAGAAAATAGAATTTAAATAGAAAAGAAAAGAAAAAGTCTATTTAAAAAAAAAAAATTAGCTGCCCAAGGCTTTCTTTTAGCAAGTAAGTTATAACCCATAACTTAAATTTGGTCATTCGACCTATCATTGATGGTGATAGCTGTCACAACCTAAATAATAAGATCATAACAATCTAATCGTGTAAACCTACATAAAATAAAAATTGACCTCATAGTTACTATCGTAAATCTGATTCATACAAAGCGTATTTGATTAAACCACTTTAAAGCACTCAATTTTACACCTATTCTTATATAAAACCTACAAAATAGAACTTTAACTTACATATGTTTGTATCTAAATATATACTTAGTCATATCATATATATAAAAAATGTAAACGCTTAATCTTTGAGTTCCATTGTTTTTAATTATAGACTACATAACCATTAATTGAAATCAACTAAGTCATCCAAATTACCTAATTAACTTCTAAAAGACAAAAGAAACAGAAAGAAATAAAAGTCAAGCTTGAGTCTTCATTTGTCCTCACTCCCTAAACATGTTATCTTCTAATTCAAGAGTAAGTGTAATGTTACATATCTACTCTGATTTGCAAAAGAATTTTATAGGAGTATGAATAACCTCAACTTAGTAAGTGGGATAAAGACTAAAGTATGCTTTCTCAATAAGTAAGTAGGGTTCTCGATCAATTAAGTTAAATGTAATGTACAATCAAATGTCATCGCATAACATTGTCTAATCCACTATGAGACTAAAGAAATTTCACCACTCTAATTTAGGTTTAAGGAGTTTATACATGTACTTATAGGTGCAATGTCTTGACTCACAACTAGACCAAAGTTTGTGTAGTGGTTGCTTTTGTTGTGATTACTTACAAACTAGTGCCCCCAATCTTGTCACAATATTCTCTCCTATCATTTAGTTTGATTGAGAGTAAGGAATGGATCACCTATCTTTTTTAAAGGAGCCGGTATTTAGCTGATGAATCCTAAGCATCCCCTAGCAACTTACAATGTATGCTAAGTCGAGAGTTAGGTTGAGTTCAAGTTACTCCATTATTGAGGTGATTATCAGTAACAAACAATTAATCAAAGCATAACATAGCAAAATAGGCCATGGCAAGAAAATCAATCACCATTACAACACATCAATATTCATTAACATACCTCACATGTGCATAACCAATTATTTACAAGCATAAATAAGAACACATTTAAGTCTTCAAGTACTTTGAAACAAAATGTTGTAAGGCATTCCTACATGGAATTCATTTGCTCATTAGTTACAGTTGTCAAACTGGGTCTTTGTCCATTATTTCTATATGTTCAATTTGATAATTTTAGTTTCCATACAAGTTATGAAATAACAATAATTTATTTTTTTCTCCTAAGATTAAGTTGGTTATGTTTAAGTTAATGAGTTATTTGTACCTATGTGTTGAGCACCTAAAGTTTATTTATAGACAAGTTCTTATCCATAGTACTAGTCTTTTTCTTTTTTTCTTTTTTAACTTAAGTTCTTAGTTAATGCAAGTTTAAAGCTTTTAGTCAAAAGATCTTCCAAGTCACCTTTGGAGCATGTACAAACACATAATTTCATTCTAAAAGCTTTTTAATCGACCTTTTAAGTGATGTTCAAATTCAAAGTTAGAGGTTATGACCTATCTTCTAAGCCAATCCTAATACCTTATCAACTACCAAATCATTACATTTCTAACCTACTTCACCATGTTTGCGGTAAATTAGATTAGTCAATTACTTCAAAACTCATTTCTCTCATCAATAACATGTCCTAGTCAACATAATAGCTATTCCCTTCATAATTATATAAAATTACTTTCTTTTAGCCACTTAACATAATCATTTCTATTTTTACCTAATGTAAGCTCCTAAAGTTGAGTTTAGGACAACCGAATTTAGATTTATGGCTGTTAAGGAAACTTATCTAATTGATCCAAAACTTTACGACTAGAATAAAAAAATTAATCGAGATATTACAGTGAAGTTAGATTTTAGAAATAATGACCCAAAATTCCAATTTTGCCCTTAGAAGTGGAAATATTTAATATAGCACTAAAATATTCGGAACTCCAAAAATCGAACTTAGATTGCAACGAGAACTTAGAGATAAGTTAATTGAACTATAAAATGAGATAATATAGTATAATTTACTATATAAAAATACCCGAATTTTATGAGTATACCCGGTATAAATAATAATTATACCCGTAAATTAACCCTTATATATATTATGTAATTATATATATTATGTTAAATTCATGAAATTAACTTTAGAACATATCCTAAAATAAAAGATATGTTATAAACATAATTATATGAGAAAAGTTATATATTTCACATGTTATTTATATAGGGCATATACTTATATACTAATTAAATAACTAAATCCTAACATATAATATTCATATTTAAGTAAATAATTAATAATACTTATCCAAATGCATTGGAGCTTGCTGGAAATTTACGTAGCTGCTGCAGAAGAAAGGAATTTGCTAAATCAAAAGTAGAAGGAGGAACAAAATGACACCTCATACTTCATTAATGGACAAAACAAAAGAAAAAAAAAAGAGAAAAATTCATAAGCGGTGAAAGAATTCTATAAATACTATCTTATCAGCAGATTAGCAACATTTTAGTAGTTAGGAACTAAGAATAGAGAAAAAGAAAAAAACTGGAAAATAGAACAATTTAGGAAAATTAAACAAAAAATAGGGGAAAATTCGTGAAAGTGTAGAACCCTAACCTAGAGTGGTTCTACTGTGAAACCCAGCCAACCCTACACGGTCCACCTACCGTACAGGCTGTCCGACAACCACCCAACTACCACCGGCCACCGGAGCACCCAAAAACACCAAAGTCAATTTCCTGCCCTGTTTTTCAATAATTTCTAAAAATTAGTAAATCCACCTAGAAAATTATGAAAAAATTGTACTTAAGTTATTTTAAACATGCTTTCATGTGATATTTTTATTTTTGAAAAATTCGTAATATTTAATATACTTTATTAAGAAATCTACTATTCACCCGAATTTATATTTGTAAAATAAATGTATTAAATGATGTTATTTCTAGCTGAAAATTTTTGTGTAGGATGTGTATGATATATAGATAATTGCTATGTAGCCTAAATTTTGATTTGAATATTTTTAATATTTATTGCATTTTTAGTCTCGAAAATAGGCTTAAATTATGAATTTAATAGGAAATTATGAAATTAATTGATGAAATGGACATGTACTATTCTATAATAAATAATAACAGTATTGAGCCAGATTGAAATTAATTTGGTGCTAAAAGAATCATAATTGAGTAATTTATGATAATTTAGGGGTAAAATCGTCAATACAAATATATAGACAATAGGTCGAAAACTTGAAACCAAGTGATAACTGAATCCCCTATATTTTTAGGAGTCTATATAAATTTTTGGGGAATTATTTGGTAACCTGAACTATTTATTACGAATTTATTAAATAAAATAGCTTAATTTACAAGTCGGAGTGTATTTGTAATATTAATAAGCTAAAATAAATTAAATAGTTAAATAAAAACTATATATAGGATTGTTGATCAGATTGGATTAAATGGATATTTTTATTACACTTATTAATATTTTCTTATTAGGATACACTTTAGGTATATTAAAATTAGATAATACTTATATTGTGACAATATATGAACAAATTAGATAAAATACAATTTAATAACGTAAATTACGTATAATACGATCATATTTATATAATTATGTATAACTGTATTAAAAACTCAAACTACCTGTTAAAAACCGTCTCTAGAAATAGGACTCGTAAAACATGTCATTAGGTCTATACGAACCCAATGATACTAATTTTATTAAAATCGGACGACTTTAAGAAATTTAACCTATAACTTTATCATATTCAAGAATGTATATATTTCGGTAACCTTACCGGAATTAAAACGTAAATTAATAAATAAAAAATACGTTTCGATGAGATCGAAACGATATATAATACGTAATAATATATATGATGTACATTATCAACAATTAATAACTTAATTCGATATATAGTAATAACATGACTGTATATTATGGAAATAATATATATATATATATATAACCATTAGAGATTAAACCCTAATGTTTTCGTAATTATTAGGAAAACTGAATTTGGATCTTTTGTGTAATTAGGATCTTCTAATAAAAAGATGGTTAACAATTCGAGTCAGCAATAGCGAACGTCTAAACAAGTAAGTTGAGATTATGGCTTCACCGCTTATTTGGATACTATTTAAAGTATCTGGAGACCCAAGAGTACTTCTGGTTGTGTTTATAGTTAGATGATTACGCGCATGCTGTGTGTGTAGATAATACTCGGTTGTGACAATGATACTCGGTTGTGACAGGAGTTCAACTCCTTGGTGTGCTGTTCTGCATATTTGCCTAGATTCTGTATTGTGTGAACTTGTTGGTCACCCTTGAATAAAACTAACGGTTATTCGACTAAAATGAAATTGGACATACATAATACCCGTTAGAGGAAAAGATTAAGAATGTTAGGCCAAATACTAACTTCCTTCAATGAGGATAGTTGAAACTGTCATTTCCCCATCCTTAATCGAACTAAGTGATAGGCGAGGAGGTCGAGGTGATTGGGGGCCATGGTTCGAAGGCAGTCATAGGAGGAGGGTGTTCTCCATTGCACAAGCCCGGGTTTGGTTTGACTTAAGTTGCGATGAAACTCCTCAATCTGGATTGGAGCAGATGTAATTTCTTTAACCTCATAGTGAACCGGATAACACTATAAGATGTTTCATTTGAGTGATTGCATTGCATTTCATCATAATTATTAACCTTATTTGTGATTATGCAGTACTCTTTTGACTCTAACCCACTTACTGAGCTAGTTGTGCTCACATTCCTACAGACTCTTTTGCAGGTGTTGAGAAAGAATAGGATGTTCAGGTACCACCGTTCTCAGGTTAGTGTGCTGCTGTTTGGGAAAGTGAGAATCGAGGAATCAACTAAACCCGAGCTTTTAACTTTATCTTTGAGTTTTGAGAAAACTAATTGGGAATTCCCTGGGAGCCCACTAGTTTCCTAACTTATTGTATATAGGTTACAAAACCTGTGGTTTTTAATAAACTCTTATTGTAAACTTTACCTTTGGACGTAAAACGTTTGTATAAATACTGTTGTGGTACTAAATAGCAAGTCATATAGAACAGGTATTTTGTAAAAGCTCTACCACAGGTTTGGTTATTAACAAGTGTCAGAACAGATGTTTCAAGTTAGTTGAGTTGTACGCCTTGTGTAAACTGTATCTACGATAACAGCTGTGAGGTCAGCTTCTATCTTAGATTAGTTTATACGGCGGGACTATTACGACTCTTCCTGTTCGGGGCATGACACCTAACAAGATCAACAACTCTCATTAACATGCGAACTCCTTTTAGCTATATTTTCATAAAACTCAAGTCCATCAATTACCATTTTAACAATCAACTGTATATATATAATTGCAAAATCATGCCATTTCGACCTTGAGAATTGACTTATTCTCTACATAAATAACTTTTTTCTTTTCACTCACAATAAATCGTTTTATCTTACTATGCAACATTAAAGCTCAAGATTTAACTAAGATTTCTTGAGAAATTCATACACTTGTACATTTGCACCCAATATTTTAGTGAAACAAAAAATTATAAAACTCCAACTTCTTGATTTGGAGAAAACCTTTATATTACACTTAACTTGTCATGTTATGAAGCTTATAAAAAAACTAAGGCCAAAACTACATTATTTTAAGGTTTTGAAAATTGGATGAAAAATTCATTAAGAGATGCAATATCTTAAGGACAGTATATAAACTCAACAAATTTAGATGAACTGATTTTTTAGGAATCTACGTGCAAAATTTCTTTGGAATACTTTTTTTTTTAGAAACTTTCAAGATGATTTAGTACTTTTAGAATTAAAATGAAAATTAGAGAAAATAAAGCACTCATTAGTGCTACTACCTCCAACAATTGATGGTCGTAGTGGTGGTGTTTATAGAACTAGGTATGCGGTTTTCTATTGGGGATGGTGGTGGTTCACTCTCAAATATCACATAAATCTACAAACTTACCTATTTAGATCAAAACCTCAATTTTCCTATTTTCTCTCTAAACTTTGCATGCAACGCTTCTAAGCACTTATTGATTTTCTCTCCTATCCAATTATCTAAAAAGTGAAAATATAAGACTTAGAAGGCTTGTTAGTCTCATTGGTGGAGCTTAATGGATTACAAGTGTCTTTCTTATAATTTTTACTTATTTGCATGTGAATGATTGTGTTTCCATGTTGTCTAAATTTATATGTTAAAAATTTTTCTTAATAATTCTTACTAAAAGCCACCTATAACACTGTGATTTTTTTGTATATTTGTTTTATTTATTATATATTTATCAATTATTTGGGTTAATTTGGTGTTTAAGTATATATTTATGAGTCTTGAATTATTCACAGCTATTTATATACATTTCTACATATCAAAAATATTTGTTGTATATAATTATTTTGTCAACATTATTTTGCATCATTTTATGAATTTTAATGTTTAAATAATTTATCTCTAAAAACTCGTTATTTATTAGTATTCAAATCATGTATTATCAATAAAATAATTAGTAATATTAACATAGTTAGCTTTTTAGATATATTATTATTTTGTTATCCTATTTTTGAAATTTAACCTAACCAAGTCAAGTTATCTAATATCTATAACATCTCTCGAATTTTTAGCCTAATTGGAGAACTTTCGTGAATGCCCCTAAATTAGATGTTGAAATCCTAGTTATTAAAAATACAGTTTATAGTGACTATTTACTGCTTTACCAAGGTCATGTGACTACCTTAGGGCAATAAGTAGCCACAACCACCCTCTGGTTAAAGGGATAGAGAAAGAAAAAAAAGGTAAAGTTAATTGCCACTACCCTAAATAGTAATGATGGATCGAATAATTTATTTTAAGTTATATCGCAACCTACCTCCTAAAATATGGCTATGGCCACTTCCTTACCTTAGGATTGTTTAAATGGCTTTACTATTTTTTAATTTTGGATTTTTCGTTTCTTTTTTTTCCCTTAATTTTATGCACATTTATTTTTTAGGTTTTTTATTTTTTTATCATTTTAATTTGTTTTTAATTTATATTTATTTAATCATGTCATCTATTTAAATTAACAACTTATACCAATTAGATCAAGCCACGTATGGTAAAAATAGTCCAACGTAGTAAAATTTTATAAACATAGTTGACTAAAATATAGAATTATAATTGAAAATTGGTAAAACATTAAGATTAAAAGTATGTTTATCTCATATTTGGATTTACACAATATGTTGATTAAATAGAATAAAAAAAGTAACTATGTGATATATATATCAATATTTAGTAACCCAAGTTCATTTATTGGAAATTATTTCCTATAATGTTCACATTCCATTTCTTTATTTTGAATTACTATAAAAAAAATACAAACTCTTGTTAAACACCTAACAACGAGTATGGTTCAACATATCCACATGATTACTTGAAATTAATTCGAATTTCAAGCACATGAACAACAACACTCATAGGAAATCCATTTCATTTGGCAAGGATTTAGGAAGAGGTTTGGTAAATTTTTCATCTAATATCAATGTGAAATAAGGGAAATAAATGGAAATTGTTCAAACCATCCTATATCTTTAATAAATACTAGTAGAACATCATATTACAGGTGCATTAAAATTAGTAATTGTATAAACAAACAAATAATTAAATAATCTTAGCAATTTCTATGATTTTTTTCTAACTTCTCTCTAACTATATATTTGGTTGGCATTAAAAAAGTAGTTTTATTTATAATATACTATCAGTTTAGTTAAACCACTTCTTCTACACTTATAACATTTAACAAAAATATCTAGTATTTTTCTATGATATTTAACATAAAATATTTAACTCTAATACATTTTCAATTTTTGTAAACTAATCAAATGGTTACATATTTCATCATAATCCTCACATATGCAATATTCTTGGAATAGGTAAAAGCATCAAAATAAAATATTATTTTCCTTATTGGTAAAAGGTGTTGAGTATCTTAATTTGGTTTTGATGATAATAAGATATATGATAAATTATCACTAATATATTTAGGAAGTGTGTAAATATATTATGATATAATATTGATTAATTCTAAAAGAAACACATAATGAAAAAAGGTTAAAATGTGTTTAATAAGAACAATAAGTGTGTAGGTCGATTTTAGAATGAAATCAATTTAAGAAAGAAAATTAAGTTTAGAATTGTACTGGTTAAAATATATGTCAAAATGTGTGTTAGAAAATATATCAATAAGAGAACAAAACAGTATAGTTATTATATAGATTTGAGACCAGTTGCTATTCTTAAGTTATTTTTTTATTAATTTGAACAAATTAAGTTGGACAAATTTGCAAAAAGGTCTAACTCCATTTTATTAGGCATATTAGGGAAATATACTCAATGTCATTCCACTAAGATGATTAAGTCTATGAGGATTTTAAGTTGGATTATTTTTAAAGAATGCTCAAGAATCATATTTGTAAATTGGATGATTAAGGTTTAAGCAATATATAGGAAAAAGATTTTCCAATAGTTTTGGCAAGATTGTTCAAGTTTTAAATACATTAAGGACATTAACCAAAAAAGGATTTTGTGCTTTAGAGTTGTATGTCAAGTTAAAAAAAAAAATTCAAATTTCTTTATAAGGATTTATTGGATAAACTTTTGCTCGAAAATTTAAAATTTTAGTATAGATTTTAGCAAGTTTCTCGAGATAAAGTTGTAGCTTAGTTTGTTGGCAATAATTCAAGAACTCTAAGATTTTTTGTCGAACATAAGGTTGAATATTGTGAATAAATTCAACCAAATTTTTTTATGAGAATTTTATCCAAATAAAGATATTAATAAAGGAGATAACAAATAAGTTATGACCAAGTGCTGGACTATTTCTTAAAGAGCAGGTTATATGAAGATTTGTTCATATCTTTCTATGCTTATCTTTAAAGTGTGTTTTTCACGTTTTTAATTTCCACATTATCAAAAGATGATTGGAGCAAATCATCACGTGTAATAACTATCAAATAACTTAAACTCGACAAAGAAACAAATCAAGATTAGCTTGATTTTCTTAGAGATATTACCCCAACATCAAAACCAATTATGTTTGAATTAAATTTTCTTGGAGAAAAATTAGGAATTAGCTGTTTCTAGCTGTTACACCGAAATTTATTCAATTTAAAGAGGAATACACTCGATACATATCTAAATTTCAAAAATTATCTCCATGCAGACTATTGGAAATTCAGCGAAAAGAGTTTTTTTATTTCATTATGATTGCATTTGTGTGAAAGTTGTAAATAATTATTTGATTACATTGTCTTATTTTCGTTGTAAGCGTTATTGACATTAATATAAATTCATGGATGAACACATGAACCCAGTATCACATGAAAACTAAGGAGTGGATCCGAGCTTACACAAAGCTTGAAGAAGTAAATGAAAGTCAATAGTTTAGTAAATCCCGTGTACTAACTCTACGGATATGACGTATCGTAAAACTACATACGGACCTAAGACCCATTGGATATGACACACCAGTCCGAGTGATAGGGTTGCTCGCCACAATCTTTGCTAAAAAGATTGATAAGAGTGGATAGAGGAGAGTTTTTCAAGAGAAAAGTTTTAAAGGTTTTTCATTAAAATGTCAAGTTTGCTGAAAACCCTATACAAGTGTTATATTTATACAAAAGGGGTAAAGCTGCAAATAAATGACTAAAGGATGCTCGAGTAGCATTCCAATAATTACAAATGGAACATGAACAACAACTAAAGGAAAATGCAATTAAAGAGAAATCCAAGTAACATAAGTAGAATACGTTGCTGCATAAGATTCTTGAGTAAGGGGTTGATGTTTGATTTCGAAGAGCTGTTAGAGACTTAGAGTTGTGATCTAAGTAGACCTGATTTTAGACAATTTGCTTTTGTCTAGGGCCGATCCGATATGACTAGAGCCAACCTGACATGATCAGTGCCGACCTCGCATAGCTAGACCGACCTGATATGGTAGTTGTAAGCCCTAAAGCTAAGACAAGTGACCGTAGGATTAAACTTAGAACACAAGGTTTCAGGCGATCGATTAAAGGATCCGATCAAACCCAAATTATAAACTATTGAGAGAAATATTAGTAAAAATGATCCCGTAAACTTAAATTTAAAAAAATAAGTAGTAAAATAGGAGACTATAAAATTTTCACATTTTAAGCATAATAATTGCTAATTAACGAAAAGGCGAATAGTGTAATCTAATAACTGATAAATTGCTAGAGATAGATTATATGTATACAAAAAATTTTAGAATGACCAAAATAATAATTAGGAATGTTTACATGTACCTTACATGTATTTACGTATAGATAAAAATAAGCAAAATTACCTAAATTAGACAAAAAACTTAGTAAATAATTAAAGAAAATTATAAATTAATTGTGGAAAAATCAGAAGAGTGTGGAATGATGTAAATTTGGTCATGGCCATTCAGAATCTGAAAAAGAAAAATCAACCAATTAAATTAGAACAACAC
Organism: Lumnitzera littorea; assembly: GCA_024138015.1. Lineage (NCBI taxonomy): Eukaryota > Viridiplantae > Streptophyta > Magnoliopsida > Myrtales > Combretaceae > Lumnitzera > Lumnitzera littorea. The sequence continues at coordinate 56,691,862 of JAMXBB010000004.1, read as the reverse complement.
AAAAGCCAAAAATTTAGGGATAAGGCAATTGTCTTGTCTAAATTAATGCACAATAATTACACTAAAGCTCTATAAATAGCAAGAAAAATCCAGGAACTCATTTGGACAGTTAGAAATCAGAGAAAATTAGGGAGAGGTGAAAATTAAGAGAAAAATTCGAGTTAAAAAAAAATAAGAAAAACTGTGCAATTAGAGTCTTTAAAAGGAACCCCCACTAGACGAGCAGCTGGAAGTGGACGGCCACCACTACCACACGGTGGTGGCAGCGCCAAGCCTGCCGACAAGGTCACGGCGGTCGGAGCCACCCAGATCGGTGAGTCCGATTTCCAGCCCGATTCTTGTGTAATTTTGTAAAAATAGTAAATATTATTAGAAAATTATGAATTTTGTTATTATGAAATATTTTTGTATGTAGTTTGTAGGAAAAATATTATTTTGATGAAAATATGTCTCGTGATATAGGGTCGTTAAGAAATCATGCAAAACCGAGCATATTTCGGTTTAAAAATAAATGACCTTAGGAGTGTAGTTTCGAGTCCAAAATTTTTGTGTAGATTACTTAGATGATATAGAACAGTTCTATGAAGCTCGTTTTCAAAAATTAATTTTTGAAATTTTTAAATAATTTTTAGGCCCTAAAATGAGACATAAAATGAGTAATTTAGGGTTAATTAAGCAATTAAATGATTAATTACTGATTTAGTGAATAATTATATGTTTTAGGATGTTAAAATCTGATGGAGTATGATACTTGTAGCATTTAGGGTGTTAGATATAATTATTAGGTTAATTATGTAGTAAATGATTAATAAGGAAAAATAGTTAACTTTAAGTTAATTTTGTAAATTAGGGAAATTAGGAGCAAAATCTAATTTAGGATGAATTTAGACATTTTGAAATGATAATTAATGTTTAGGGATGGTAATTAAAGTAATAGAAATATTAGAAGTGCATTATGTATATAATAGGTAATAATATATAATATGTAATTTTTGAAAATATAATTAATGGAAAATATTAGGATAAAAATTGATATTATATAAATAATAGGGATATATAATAAATCTGATAAGAAACTTGAATTTATGTAATTATATGAAAAATATGTAAAAATTTCTCACATCAGGAGTAAATTCGGTACACTAATAAGGATATAAGTGTACCGAGTGAAATAAAATACTGACTAGGGGTAATAATGATATTTAGGATATCTAGAAGTAATGTGATTAATTTCACATTATGAGTTGAAATGAATTCCTAGGGTTCGAGTATAAAACAATACTTAGAAATCGAACTAAAACCTAATTTAGAAATCAATACGGAAACCAAACTCAAACCTAACCCCAAAACTAGAATAATTATAAAAAACTTAAGACCTAGATAATTAGGCATATTAAACCCTAAACAAAAACTAACAATAAGTGTTATAGGATAAAATGAACTTATAATAGTTATATGAAAAGCAGAAACCACGTTTGTGTTATAAGGATGATCGGCGATGGCCTGAGCAAATCGGACCTCGAGTGAGTGAGCGAGGAGTCGAGGTAAGTTGGGATTAATATGATGCTGTATTTTGAAGGTTTAAGATTATGCTTGGTTGTGCTTGGTAGATAGTTGGATGTGTGCATGTGCTTGATTATGAGTGATACTATGATTCTGTTTGTTGCTCTAGCATGTATTGTAAGATTTATATGAAATGATTGATCACCCTAAATTAGACTTAATCAAATATACGACCAGTAATCATAATCGGACATGCATGGCAACCTATTAGGGGAAACTTAGGACTCTCCGGCCAAATACCGACCCCTTCGAAAGGGATAGCGCAGGATTGCAAAATGGTCCCTTATTCATCCTTAGTCGAACTAAGTAATAGGAGAGGAGGTCGCGACGAGGGTGAAGACAGTGGTTCGAAGGTAGTCGCGGGAGAAGCAAGGTCTCCATTACACAAGCATGGGTTTGGTCGTGAGCTGTTGCATTAACGCAACTCCTCAACCCGAATTAGAGCGAGCGCAATTTCTCTAATCTCATGACGAGCCGAACAACGTTGTGCGATGACATTTGCTTGTACATGCATTGCACCTCATAAGTGATTGAAAACCTTGTTGTGTATATAGTATGGTTTTAAGTTCTCCGTCCTAACTTACTGAGCTGTGGTTGCTCACATCCCTATAGACGTCGTATAGGTGCTAGCTAAGAAGCGGCAATAATTACTCTAAAGCTAGCAACTGCTGGATCCTGGGGGGTGAGGAAAAATATTGAAGAACGAACATATATTCTTAAGGTCTAAGTTTTGCTTTAATTAGAATTTCTCAATTTTGGAATAATGTAATAATTGAATTTATAGTATATATATATATAAATTTTCTTACTTTCTTAGGTAAATGCTTTATCTAAATTACAAACTGTTTACTTCAAAGCGGGTTAGTTGTGGATGTTTTGTGTAGATCGGGTCTAAGATAGCGGTTGTAAGGCCAACTTCTATCTTAGGATGGTTTACACGGCGGGGCTATTACGACTCTGCCGCTTTGGGGCGTGACAATAGTGACCGAGCTGGCATAATAGGGGCTGACCTTACATGGCTAGATCGATTTGGCATAGATGTGGCTGACTTGTTTAATATGACTTGGTGTGGTTGAGCTGATATGGAATAGATGGGTAGCCTCATCATGATAGAGTAGACCTTGGCCGAACAGACTTGGTCGAGCAAATCAACCTCGGTAAGGTAAGATGAACGGGTAGGATAGGACAGTCCTATATAGTTGATCATAGTAGATCTGATAGCATATAATAGAGCCGACCATAGTAAGGTAAAATGGACCAAGTATAGCAAGGAAGACCTAGTAAAACAGGGCATAAGTAGTAGCCTAGAACAAAACTTGCAGAGCACGTTAGATCTTCCAATATTGCTATAGTTCATGGATAGGTCTGTGGGAGGGCTCAGTCAGGGTAAACTGGGGAGTACTCTACATAACAGGGTAGACTCAACAGAGCAAGGCAAGCTGTCCAACGTTGACATAGCTTATAAATAAGTCACCCCCTCGTGCGAAGCCTACAAGCAAGCTTACCATGTGATCCGAAACCAGGTATGGTGTCGGGTTGATACTTAAAATCCTATCATCCCCTCCCTCTTGGAAGAGTTTCAACTCGAAACTTGGCAATTAGCGGTTCTAGATCCCTTTAGGGTCAAACGCCAATCAATAAAATTGAAATTTAAACATAGGAATACACTCCAATTCTTGCAACAAGGGCATTACCAACCGATGTTCTCTCCACTCATCATGGGTTCTATCAATCAAATCTTTTATCTCAAATCTTTCTTTCCACTCATCATGGATCCAATCAACTATACCTTGGTAATCCTAACAACTATCAATTATAGGAAGCAACACGATCTCAAGGTCATACAAAAGATTAGGGGCTCACAGATCTTCTGTTGATAGGACGTAAAATGGCTCATCAATTGCTAGTGCTCTCACCTTTTCAAGCTTAACTAGCTCGGACATCATGATCTCCTCATAAGTTGTAATCAGCATTCCCTTTTCTTTCACATAAATCGATTCTTCCTTCTCCTTCCATCTATACACCTCAAATCTTTCCAACACAAGAGCCCCAACGGTTAACATGATGTGTCCCCAATATATGTATCCATCACCTTGGCCTTGATAAACTTCAACCCATAGCTGATAATAGCTCAAAGGTGCGATGCTATATTTGCTCATATCAGTGCTATGTAAACTTGTCAGATGACTAAGACGTAAGATTCAATAGGAGGAAGGCAAACATAATAATTCCTAGAGCTACCATCTATAGCATTTATAGTGGGTAATGTTACTATTTCCAGAACATGGGGTTTCAACCATAATTCAGCTTGGGCTTTCTCACTTTTACTATTCGTCTCTCCAGCAACCTTCAACCCTTCTTCCCCTAGTTACTTTTCTCAAGCTTCCTTCTTGTCAGCTTTCTTTATTTGAGTATCCCTTTACTGCATCGTTTCTGCTTTAAGCTCCTCAAGCTAATCAAGTATAACCTCTAGCTGTTCCTACACATTATAATGGTCGATACCAATGGCAAATTCTTCTCTTAAGGCTAATTGGATAGCTTCATTTAAGCTCCTTACTCTATAGGGGTTAACACGTTGGGCAATCTCTAGCTTAAACCCTCTCATGAATTGCGAGATAGTACACGAAAGAGGTTCATACAATTCACATCGTTACAAAAGTGCTTTATACTCTTGAGCAAATTCTTGGACACTCAGTTGTTCTTACCTCAAGGTAAATAGCTCCTCATACAACTCTTCTTGATATGACGGGGGTACAAATTTTTCTCTCATTACAAGTCTCATTGAGCTCCATGTAGTACTTGCCCCTCTTAAGATCCTTTGCCTTAATAGATTCTTCTACCAAGTCCTAGCAAGGCCTTGAAGTTAATCCTTTATGATATATTCCTTGTCACGTTTAGGGCACGGATACTTTTCAAAGACTTTATTGACCCGGAATTCCCAATCCAAATATTCGTCTGGGGGTCCATAGCCATTAAACATAGGTATTCTCGACCTTATATCTTCATAGTCATAGTCATAGCCATATCTTCCTCGATTGTCGTAAGTAATGTTAAATGGGGGTATCACTTTAGCAGACTAGTTCGGCTCACAAAAGTCTCATCGATAATGATTAAAACACACAACAACTCAGATGCTTACAAACTTAGATCTTTTACTTCACTTTTGCACTTAGACTCAGCTTGGATACTAGAATTAGCTTGACAAGTTAAATAAGCAAACAACTCAACTCAGATAGCTTCTCCCAAGTTTAACATGCACCCAATGGTTTTACTTTATCAGCTTAGTTTAGATGTTTACACTTTGAGCACTGAGTACTATGCCAATCCCCAAGACAGCAGCACAACCTACTAGCACAATCGTAACCACCACTAGCACAAATTGTCCAACGCAACACCTAAGAAAATCTACCACTTGTTACTACAGTAACAACAAAGCTTTCGTAGCTAACAACCACCAAACACTGCAAATTAATGTTGAAAACTCTAACTTCAACTCGAGTAGTTACAACACATTCCACTAATGGTTGTTGTGATAACACAAAAGAGTCCTATTGAATGTCCCTCAGTCCAAATTCAATGACCTAAACCACAGAATTTAAGCACTATTATCATAAAATTGAACACTTACCTTCAATTTAAGGCACCCAATTCGAATCCCTTATAATTCCCATAGTTATAGTTACGTAACTCAAAAACCCTACATAGTCTTTATCTGAACACACGTAACCCAATCACGTTCTTCACCAATATAGTAACAGACTCGCACAACTCTAATTTCCAAACACCACCACTACAATAGTACAATGTAACTCTAACCTACGACCAATACAACTCAAACTTATAGGTATACTTCCAACTTAAATCCGATAACTAATACACTTAAACGCTCGAGCGTATACAAAAATGAACCTCCTTTGTTTTCATAATGGAGAATAGAGTACAATAGGAACCACTCTTATTGACCTACACTCAAGATCTCCAAACCTACTTCAATCGAAGCAACTCCAATATCTACAAAAGGAACATAACCACTAATAAGCAAATACAGACAAATCTTTGCAGCAACTTCATATGCTCCCTTTCAAAATCATGCTCTAATACCAAGATGATACGAATTCATGGATAAACACATGAACCCAGTATCACACGAAAACTAAGGGGTGAATCCGAGCTTGCAAAAAGCTCGAAGAAGTAGATGAAAGTCAATGGTTTAGCAAATCCTATGCACTAACTCTACAGAAATGACATACCGTAAAACTACACACAGACCTAAGACCTGTCGGATGTAAAGCACCGGTTTGAGTGATAGGATTGCTCGCCACAATCCTTGCTAAAGGGATTGATCAAAGTGGATAGAGGAGAGTTTTTCAAGAGAAATGTCTCAAGGGTTTTTCATTAAAATGTTAAGTCTGTTTAAAACCCTATACAAGTATTCTATTTATACAAAAGGGGTAAAGTTGTAAATAAATGACTAAAGGATGCTCTAGTGGCATTCTAGTAATTACTAATGGAACATGAACGACAACTAAAAGAAATGCAAGAAAAGGGAAATCTAAATAACATAAGTAAAATGGGTAGCTGCACAAGATTTTCGGATGAGGGATTAACATTTGATTCTAAAGAGCTGTTGGAGACTTGGAGCTGTAATCTAAGCAGACCTAATTTTGGGCGATCTACTTTTGTTTGGGGCCGATCTAATATGACCGAAGCCGATTTAACACGATTGGTGCCGACCTCGCATCGCTAGACAGACTTGATATGACAGTGACCAAGCTGGCATGATAAGGGCCGACCTTGCATGGCCAAGCCAATCTAGTGTAGATGTAGCCGACTTGTTTAATATGACCTAGTGCAGTTGAGCTAACATGGAATAGTTGGGCAGCCTCATCATTATAGAGTAAACCTTGGCTAAACAAACTCGATTAAGCAAATCGACTTCGGTAAGGTAAGACGAACAGGTAGGAGAGGATAAGACGGTCCTGTATGGTTGATCAAAGTAAATCCGGCAGCATAGAATAGAGCCGACTACAGTAGGGCAGAATAGACCAAGTATAGCTAGGAAGACCTAACAAAGTAGGGCATAAGTAGTAGCTTAGAATAGAACTTGCAGAGCATGTCGAATTTTCCAATATTGCCATAGTTCATGGATAAGTCTATGGGAGGGCTCGGTCAGGGTAGAGTAGGGAGTACTCCGTATAACAGGGCAAACCCAACAGGGCAAGGCAGGTCGTCCAACACTAACATAGCTTATAAATAGGTCACCCACTCGTACGAAGCCCGCGAGCAAACCTCCCATGTGATTCAAAACCTAGCGTGGTGTCAAGTAGATACTTTGAATCCTATCAGACATTATAATTTAAGTGTAAGAGGATTAGGGAGTTTCTCTAAGTCCTGTGTTTAACTTAGGAGGAGCTAATAAGATAGGATAGAGAAGCGATTGGATATCCTTACAATCTCTCATTGATCTTTGATTAGTGAAAAAATTAGATTAGTGGAACAACACTAATGAAGAGGATCGAATGCCCAATGATGGAGCTAGAAGAGAGCAATAGACAAAAGGCCAAAACTCTATAAATCGATTACCTAATCTTCTTTCTCTCTACTTTATTTAGTTTTTTTATTTTATTACTTGTGTTGCACCTAAAGTTAAACAATCAATTTTCAAATACTTATCATGCCATTTAAGCTATTAAGAGGGATTTTGTTTTTGAAATCTAAAAAGTTCTAGTTTTTGCAAAAAAATCAATTCACCCCTCTCTTGATATCTTATACAGGACCTACAAATGAAAAATAAATGTAGCCTTACATGACAATATCATGATGAAATATATATACACACATGATCTGTAGTTGACCTTAAAAGTATTTATCCTTATTAAGTGAAGTTTTAGAGGAAGGAGCTCATGTTAACAAGTAAGCTTAGAAACAAATCGTAAGCCAAGTAAGGAGATATGTGTATAGAGAGTATATTTATATTTACTCATTAGGGAGTGAGTATCCTTACATGTGCTATGGTGACTGTATGTATGTTGATTAGATTTGATGTGTAACGTACACCATAATGTTGTATTTTCTGTATTTAACATTGAATGATCACGATAATGTGATGTGTAGCACTAACATATAACAAATGCTAGATACAAACCTTACCTCTTAAGGTGTTCTCTTAAGGGAACCCAACGTCGAGGGTATTATAAGTAAAATAAGGCTAAAGTCTAGCTAAAAGGAAACTAAATAAGCTTGGATGTTTTACTTTGTATTCATCTAAGAATTGTTGATGCATTCATGGCATGACAAGAAAAGAACATGCAGGTTAGGTTTTCTATAACTTATGATTTTATTAGATAGATTTTCAAAGTTGGATTTTTGTGCATTCTAACTTGCATTAACCAAAACTTCAACCACATTTCGTAGTTTAACTAAGTTGAGTTATTGCCAGGTTTTTGGATACAATATCTAAATGCCCGAATTTGAAGTCAACTAAACTGAATGAGTTATTAGGTTGGCTAGAATATTGATACTGATGCTTATCACGTACATTAGTATAACATACACTAGTTGCATTATCTTATTTATTGGCTGGGTGATTAGCTTAATATGATATCTATATGCTTGTGGTAGGTGTGTATTGTTGTACTACTTCTTGTTTATCCACTCTCATTCGGCTTAATGGTAGCTGAGAGAATAAAATATTTATCCTTAAGTTAATAAGCAGATTTTTAGGCACCATCATCAGCAAAGTGGACTTTTGAGAGAGCTAGTTAGAATTAGTTATTTTGGAAAGTGAAAGTTTTGCAGAGTAAGAATAATAGAAGTATGGAAGTTTAGTCTTAGTAAATGAAGTTATAACTTTAGGAGTTTTGAAATATGTAAATATCGTATATTTGTGTAACTTAAAAGGCTACCGTTGAACTTCTTTTAAGTGCTAAATATACAAAAATATGATCTTTTATTAGAGTTATGTCTAATTGTAATGGGTTTATTTGTGTGATGGTATATCTTGTACTATACTTGGATGTGGTAGCCAGTTATAGAAAGGATTTCCCTTGAATAATATACTAGCAAACCTCTCACATATGATGTGTATACTGAAAAATTAAAAAACAAAAATTAAATTCCTTTAAGGGTTTTTTTTTTTTTTTACCATCCAATTATAAAATTTATGAATTAAGTCAATGTTATTGGCATTATTTGAATTATATAAAATTTTTCACCTTTTGCCATCCTTATAGAAAATGAAAGGAATAAGAGAATTGTTGAATAAAACCAATCTTGAGGGGATGGTTGAATGAGAGAAATACTTAAATGAGTATCACATAGGAAAAGTGGACAAATTCTGTGAGTGAAACGAGTACGGTCAAAGAAGTTGTAAGATAGGTTTTCAAACTATTATGATAAGTGTCAAATGTGAAATATATTAAATAACTTAAAACCATAGGACACCAAATTTTGGTAGTTTTGACAATTAAAAAGAGGTTTGGCTTTAATAATAATAATAATATATTTGTCATCTATTATGTATTATAATTATAGGGAGAATTCAAACTTATACCGTTCCTTTGGATAGGATAGACAATTTGTGTCATCATATAGTATTTCATTTTCATGTCTAAATATATTTGTAAATCCATGACATAACTCATTTATTAATCGTATATGAACTATGAATACTTCAACCCATGGCCTATTATGTATCGTATCCATATTCAACTCGTTTATCACCTTACCTAATTGTATACTAATTTATTTAAAGTTAGTTTTTGAACTAATAATTTCAGTTGCTTATTGACAAAATTCTTTTATGATACCTTATTATTAAGTACTTTCTCTATTTGAGGTATCACATATACCATCAATATTGAAATATAATGTACATAAATAATTAATCAAAGTGATTATTGCTCATTTTATGGCAACCAACAATTAATTATTAGTTGCTTATCAACACTCTAAGCATCTTAGTAATTTAGAAAGATGAGACTAATTTTTAACTAGTATGCTAATTATTGTTTTATAATAGTTATACTACTCTTAAAGAATTTTCTTTAGGAAAACTCATGATGGCAAGCTTCATGATCTAAATCCTCTAAATACTCATTCTTGTTTATGCACATATTAAATCTATGCAAGTTTCACAATCTAGTCCTAATCTATTTAATTCAATTTACTTGGTTTATTAAGGCTAATAAAATAATTTGCAAGAAAGAGAAAAAGAAGATTTTCAACATGTCCATGTAATTTTCTAAGGGAGGTCTCAAATAAAATCAACTACAATGGATGAGAGGCCTAACTGCAATCATTTTAATAATTCCTTCCAAATTATAGAAGATATGAATATCTCAAAAAAAGAAGACTTACTAGAGAAGAAGATGCGGTGCACGTACATTTGTCTTGATATGGAAGTGAGATAAAGAGGGAAGAAGGAATGAACCTTAGTTGTGACTAAGAGTGTAATCGAGTTAATTCGAACTAATACAATATTAGGTTTGAGCTCGAATTCAAATTAAAAACTCAAAACTCGAGCTCAACTCCAATTTGACCAAGTTTTAAATTTTGAACTCGAGTTCAACTCAAAGATACATATAGCAAGCTTGAATTTAGCTTGATTAGTTCAATTAAGCTTAAATTTTTTATAAATTTCTCTTAAATAACCTTAGACTCACTTATATTTAAAAAATAAAAATAAATTAAAAATTTTATCAAGCTTGATTAAACTTGATTAGGCTCATGAATTTGACGAGTTTAGTATGTTAAAGATTATACTCGACTTGATTTGCTACTTGAATAATTCGAGCTTAACTCGAATCGATTGATGCCAAATTAAATTCAAGTAAAATCCAAATCAAACTTGAGTAGTTTGTGAACTGACTTGGTTTATTTACATACTTAGTTGTGAATTGATGTCATTTACTTTTTGTTTTGGATATTTTATTTTATTTTTTTACCTTTGTTTTACATTATTGCATTGGTAGAGAAAACTAAAAAAATAAATAAATAAAAAATGAAAATATAAATTTAATGTTAAACGAGTTAGTAGGTCAAACTGAATCTATGTATTGGACCTATTTATTTTATTATGTCTGTAAACGGGTTTAGGATGTAAACATAAACCTAGATACGAATTTAACCATGTCTAAATAGGTATGACTCATTTGGATCTCATGTTGATTTTCTCCATATACTAACCCGTTTAAATTGTATAATATTGTATATGAGTCTATTGTGTCCTAGTCCCAAATTACAAGCTCTACCTTTAAGAGATTGATGCTAATATCAATGGTAGGTTTAGAAATTTGGGACATGGATGCAATAGACCGAATATGACATGACACAATTTAAAAGGATTAGTGTATAAAAAAAATTGACATGAGACGAAAACGAGTTAGACAAGGTTGTTAAACTCGTGATTCTACCTAAAATCGTTAAAAGGTCTATAAAATCGGAACGTAAAATTAAAACGTAGAGATATAAGTTTCTATAACTTATGTAAAATAGTTTTTAAAAATTATATATATACTTATAGTAATTATTCAAAACTTCAAATATATAATGAAAATTTTAAAAAAATGGAGAAATTAAGTTTTTTTTTTTCATAAAAATTCTTAATATATAATCTAACATATTTGAAAGAAGGATAAGTAAAGCTAAAACTAAACTTTTTTCCCAATTTTTTTTTAAAAAACTATAAATTAAAGAGAACCAAATATTTCAACTCATTTTAAGTTATTGATAATATAAAATAAAATATATAGTTTTCTTTATAAACTTTGTTATTAGATTTGAAACTTAGATAAAAGTTATGAACATAATATAAGAGATTGAGAGAGAAAAAAAGATTTAAAAAATTGGAATAGGATAAGATAAGATAAGATAAATGTTATAATGCCTTAATAGTGGATAGTTTTTAAAAGGCTAGTTGTATTATTTTTTTTCTTTAATTTTTTAGTCCATTCAACTCAGATATGTAGAATTCGTAAACTCGGTCAAAAACATAAGTTTCTACTGAGTTTATATATAAACTCGATTAAAAACGTAAGTTTTTATACAAAAAAAGATTCTGCGTCCGAGTTAACTTGAAAGAGCCACCTAAAATCGTAAACTCGTAAAATCATATGGGTAAAATCACAATTTTGACAACTATGAGTTAGACTCATTTAAACATAGTTAAATTTGTGTCTAAGTCTCATACCTATTTATAGACCTACTTAAATAAACAGGTCCAAGTTTGACTCGTGAACCCATTTAACATTAAATTTGTATTTTCATTCTTTAGTTTTTTTTTTTTTCAATTTTCCCTACCAATGCAATAATGGAAAGAAAAATTCAAAAAAAAAAAAAAATCAAAAGCAAAAAGTAAAAACATTAAGTCAAATCTAAGGTTCATTCTTTCTTTCTACTTTATTTTACTTCCATATATAGGTAATCACATTTAAACCACATCTTCTTCTTAGGTAAGTCATTTTTATTTGTTGGAGAAATTTTTGTCTTCTATAATTTATAAGAAGTCATTGGACGGACTCTAATTAGGCCTTTGATTCATTGTTGTTGATTTTATTTAAGACCTCCCATAGAAAACTATATAGACGCGTTGGAAATCTTCTTTTTCTTTTTTTTTTTTGATTTTTTTTGTAACACTTAACAAACCAAATAAATTAAACTAAATAGATTAGGATGAAGCGTACGTACATTTAATATGTACCTAAACCTTAATCAATATTTGAGGGATTTAGATTGTAAAACTTGCTACGTAAACTTCTTTGGATAAGATTCTTTAAGAGTAGTATAATTGTTATGAGACAATAATTAATATACTAGTTAAAAATTAATCTTGTCTTTCTAAATTATCTAGATCCTTAGTGTTGATAGTCCCTTTTTTGCTTGAGGCGTTGAAGGTTTATGCCCATCACCAAGCTCACTTAGCATATTTGAGAGACTCTCACATCTAAGAGATGATTTCCCTACTAAGTATACAAGCCAGCTCAGGTCAAAGCACCAATGTTACTCACTACATCGAAGGCTCCGAGTGAGAATCTAAGTAGCCTTCGAGCATTTTCCAAGTTTTGAGCCCTTTTTCGGTTTTAGACAGATAAAGAGTTAAGGCATCCCTTAGGAGAACCCAAAGCCTTCGAACCTTTTGGGTTAAAGCTTCGAGCACTCATGAAGTCTACTATGACTAGATATCTAACCCAATAGCCCCTGTTCGACTAAGAGGAGGGACGGTACCTACTATCTGAAGCACACTTAAGGGAATGCCTCATCAAACAAAGCTGAGTTCCCTTCTTCTTTTCTCTCTCTCTTCGAGGTCTACCAATCAATAAAAAGGTATTTGTCCTTTCTTGTACTAATAGCACCATCACCTTAGATTGCATTTAGGCTAATCCTTGCATACTACATGATTAAGTAGGTCAATTCCCTTTCTTATAAATAGAAGGTAAAACTCTAAGTAAGAGGATTGGATCCTTGACCTCTCTTGGCCTATCATTTGATTGCACTCCTTTTGACCAATCCTTCGATACTTTCTTTATTAATTTGAGCATCAAAATAGCTCCAGGAGGCTTTTTGCAAGTCCACTACCAGCTGCGATCATTGGACCATTAGGAATGCAAACAAAGATTATAATCGTGATATACACTACCATCATTTAAGGAGTTGATAAATAATTAATAATTAATTATTGCTTGCCAAAAAAATGAGCAATAATCTATTTGATATATATTATATTCTAGTACTGATGGTATAAGTTACACCTTAAATAGGGAAATCACTTAATTAGATAAAAGGCATCTTATAAGAGAATTTTATAAATAAGCAACAAATATGGAATTATGACCTTAAAAAGTAACTTTAAATAAATTAATATACAATTAAAAGATGTGATAAACAGTTGAATCGGACACGAGACACAATAGATCATGAATCGAAGTATTCATATATAATTAATAAACAGGCCATATTACGAGTTGAGTTATTTTAACATGAACCTATTTAAATATAGAATTTAAATACCATATGATAATACGAATTATTAACTCTAATTATCAGGCTAAAATATCATCACCGAATATACTATATTAAATACAAATTCTGCGGATGCAATAAAAGTTACTGGTGTAAGCTGCCAAGTCATATCTCAATGGCGTTCAATGTTAAGACCACTTCATGATGTATACTTTTTCCGACTATATATAATATAATATAATAATATAAAAATGAAGGATAATTTGGAGAAATGGACTAAGTTAATTTCCATTTTATTTTCTCATTCTTATTAACCAAACTTAAAAGCGGCCTACGTTCCTTTTCGCAAGATTCACCAAACCAGGTGTAACTCCTACTGCAAATACCAAGACGAGCAATCCTCCGTTTAAGAAGTACGAACCGTGTTACAAATAACAACCTGCCATTGTGCTCACACCGATATCTATTCAAAACAAATAAAAGTATACGAAACCCTAGGTAAAGCCACGAGTACGAAACCCTAATTCGATTTCATAAAGGAAAATAACGCTTCATGGACCCTCGTCGAGTTATTTCACGCGCCGTCAGCGACCCCAAGGTCCGTCACGTCGGCTTCTTCACCCCAAATGCACCACCACCTCGGACTCACTCCTACCCGACCGAGTCCAGCTCACCTCCGCTCTCCGATTCTCCCGCCACCAACTCCCTCTCCCCTGTCATGATACCTCCACCGTGTCACCTGTCTGAAAATCCTACTACTACCTTCCGAACTCCCGCCGTACCGGTTCCCATGGCCACGCGCCTGTCACGCGCGGAAAACTCGTACGACGCTTCAGAATCACTGCTTGGTACTTCTTCTCCGGCGATTTCGCCGCCGGTGAGTAGTAGGTTGTTCGGAGACGGAGAGTTCTCGGACGAGTCGTGGTTTCGGAGGAGCAATTCAGCGAAGTTCGCGTCCAGTTTGCCTGCCGGAAATTTTGAATTTACACCTGTGAAGGCTGTCGCCATCGATGATGTTGCGTCCAGTGCCGGAGTGAAGAAGCCTGCCGGGATTCCTAGCAATGGTAAGCTGTTCGTTCTGTGTCATTCTTTTCCTATTCGGTTAGTTGAGGTTTGATTTTGTTAATATTTCTATGTAGTGATACGTGTATATATAGATGATATGGAAATTGTTGATTTCTTGATTACTAGTGGAAAGATGCATTTACTTCCATAATAAGGCATATTTATAATGCCTTATAATTCTAACTAGCAATTAACTAATCTATTATTTCTTGACTACTAATTCTATATTTCCTAATGAATATTCTACTTCTTAATTACTAATTGTAATATTTCACCTGTCCTTAGCAAGTTGAAGGGGAAAAAAAAAAAAGATAAAAACAATGAGATGATTAACTAATTTTGATTAACAAAGTAAAACACAAAGCAATTCAAAGCCTAGCAAGATACTCTAATGCATCCTCTCTAATGGCATTCTTCAGGTGTTGCACATGCTTATTGGATTCCATGGCATGTAGGAATAGTTGAATACTCTCAAAAGCATGTGTAGATATTGTTTTGTCCAGTACACTTGTGCTAATCACATCAAGAATATAACTTGCAAAAACCACACATTCTTGTTTTGCATCTATGAGTTCAGTAACATTGCATATGCCATTCTTGTGACGAACACCCTTTCTGGCCAACTTGATAGAGACCTAAGAATCAAAATACTAATTATAATGAATATAATATAGAAGATATGAACACTCCAGAGCAGCAACCCAAAAAAAAAAAAAAAAAAAATCTTGATATGTAGCTGAAAACTCCTATTCGCTCTTTAAGAGGAAAGCGAGAAAATGACTAGATATCGTCTCTTTACTACTTACCCTTATTTATGCTATTCCTCTTCTATTGAAGTGCCATATGGTAACAGTTCATCAAACTCCATAATAAGCTATATAACCAGATCGTTGTCACATTTACCAACTATATAGACAGCGGCATCGCCACCACTAACAAAAACATAACTACCATTAGACACATCCATTTTTGCGAAGTCTGACTGGTCATCCTTTACATCTTATAAAAGTGTTATTCTTCATCCCCAACTGGATGGAGAGAATCGTGTTTGGGAGCTTGGGGCAATTTAATACCATTGAAAAGCGATATAAGTTAGACACTGGATTCATTAAAAATAAATCTAAGTTTGGCACAGAATGTCATTAGAAGTGCTGGTGAAACTAGCCACAAATTCAAATAAAGTAATGAGAGCAGCAAAATTGTCACAGTGTTATGTGGTTTAGGTTGGTTGTCTGTTTCAGCCAACGATCGTTTTGAGAAAAGTAGTTGATGGTAGGTGGTGTTTGGTTTATGGGGGGGATAGAGAGGAAAGGGGAATGGATAGGAAATGGAATAGGGAAAGCTTCTAAAACAAGATGAGAGATTTATATATCATTAGCTGAATGACAGGTATACTTCTACAGTAAAGGGTATAATAACCCTTTATATTTAAATTCTAACTAACTATTAACCAGTATACTATTTCCTAACATCTTATCTAATATTTCTTAACTAATATTCTACTTTTTAACGACTAATTGTAACATTTCACCCATCCATAATGAGAACCTTTTTTGCAACTCGAAGTCTAGGAAGATACTTTGATGCATCCTTCTAGCAACATTCTTCATGTATAGAATTTAATAATTTATTAGTTTGAGCCATCTCAGCTGTTGTCACTCTCATTCAAGTAGCAGCATGAAATTTGCACCAAAACTGTTATAGTGCTCTGTGGCTTTGGTTTGTTTCATTTGTTTTAGCTGATGATTGCTTTGACAAATGTTAATTGATGGTGGGTGGTGTTTAGTTCATGGAAGGGATAGAGAGTGAAGGGGAAAGGAGAGGAAATGGAATGGGGAGAGCTTCAGAAGGAAGTTTAGATTGATTATTGGCTGAATGATGCATTTACTTCTACAATAAGGGGCATTTATAATACCTTTATCTAAATTCTAACTAACTATTAACTGATATATTACTTCCTAAGTACTAATCTGATATTTCCTAACTATATTCTACTTATTAACTACTGGTTGTAATAGATCCATGGTGCAAAAGTTGTTGGACCAAATGCCGTGTGATCTCCTTCTATTAATGGTTATTGATTTATGATACATAGTATAGGACCCATTGATGAGAAAATCGGATATACTTCAGTTGTCATCATCTTAGGTTTCAAAAATCAATTTAAGGGTACCTATATGTACTGGTCCCAGGATCGATTTTTAAAACTGAACACTGCTGCCATTGCTTTGCTCTTACAGTCTTGCTATTCTTGGTCATCATTGTTCCTAAACTGTAGCATTTACATACAAATTCCCTAGGTTCTTTGGAGTATTGCCATGTAATAACCTTGATGTTTTTTTGCTTTTCCTTGTTGTATTTGCTTTGCTTGGATTGTGGGGATGAGAAGTCCGGGTTGGTGTCCTCTTTTTATTTATTTATTTTTTTTGTGTTGACAGGTTGGGTGTTGGGGGGGGGGAGTGGGGGGAGTGGGGGGGAAAGGGGGTTGGGTGGTGGTTTCTTCATTCATTATGAAATTAGAAAGTTCAGTGATGTTCATTAATTAAAATTCTTAGGGAAATATTTCTAGATATATAGGTGGAAGGATCAGAGGGCATATGAGAAAGTGTTTGTCTTAGCAAATTCATGAATGGTATGTTCATTTGATATGTTTATTTTTCGAGTAGCAAATTGCTCTATGGCCTGAAGAAGAATTTGCATCTTTTGCAGAGATTAGTGAGGGTGCTGGTGCAGAAGTGAAAAAAGAAGTCCCTTCAAAGCCCCTAAAAGCAAAAACTACAACTGCCAGGGGGGGTTGGGGGGGAAAGGGGGTTGGGTGGTGGTTTCTTCATTCATTATGAAATTAGAAAGTTCAGTGATGTTCATTAATTAAAATTCTTAGGGAAATATTTCTAGATATATAGGTGGAAGGATCAGAGGGCATATGAGAAAGTGTTTGTCTTAGCAAATTCATGAATGGTATGTTCATTTGATATGTTTATTTTTCGAGTAGCAAATTGCTCTATGGCCTGAAGAAGAATTTGCATCTTTTGCAGAGATTAGTGAGGGTGCTGGTGCAGAAGTGAAAAAAGAAGTCCCTTCAAAGCCCCTAAAAGCAAAAACTACAAAAGCTGAAAGGCGTGCACTGCAGGAGTCTCAACGAGCTGCCAAAGCTGCTGTAAAAGGTTGTCTTGTGGTTCTTATTTAAAGGAAACACTGTAAATCTTTTTCTGATAATGTACTTTTTGATTTTAGTGCAATTGGAACATAGAGAAGTTGTTGCTTTTATGTAAATCAGATTGCTTTGGACATAGTAAAAATTTTTCAGCAATTGCCTTGAAAGTTGAACGATGGCTAATTTAGAAGGTCTTTTTTTATCTGCATTAGCAGCTGCCAAGAAAGCAACAGAACTTAAAAAGCAAAATATTTGGCTCTATTTTTGTGAAACCAATATTTGCTAGATTTGTCATTTCTGTGACCTCCAAGATAGCTCCTTAACAGGCTTTCTGCAAATCTTTAGTTGTTTCTATTACATGGTTGGATGTGAAAGAACAACTGTCAGCATGATGTATGATGCCTTTATCTTTTCACTGCTTTCTATTTGGGAATTTCTATCATTACTCTCTGATGAAACAAAACTACTGCTTCTGCATCAGCAGAAGGTGCTCCCTCTAAAACTGTTAAGCAGGCTTCACAAAAGAAAGATGGACCTCCGGCTGCTCCATCTGTGGCAACTTCTGAGAAGAAAGGAAATGAACGTCCACCAGAAAAAGAGAGGAAAAAGGATGTCCCAGCTCCACGTTTTCAATTTGATGACAAGAGTCGAGTTGAAAAGGCTAGAAAGCGGGCAGTTGTCCATCAAAATGAAGCGAGAAATAAGGTTGAATTGTTTAGGCATTTGCCTCAATATGAAAAAGGCACGCAGTTGCCTGATCTTGAAACAAAGTTTTTCCAACTTGATCCAATGCACCCATCCGTTTACAAGGTATTTGTAAAAAATAATAATGTTAATTTACTGAAAACTTATGCTCTGAAGATAGCTTTGCTTTGGTGCTCATGGCATAGACGTATTCTTGGTTAGACGAATGTCTGATGGCTGAATATTTACGTGTATTCTAATTAAGTTTGAAGCAATTTGAAACACATAAGAAATCAAATGTTGCACCATGCTCACCAATTGTTGATATGTTATCCACATGTCCAGATATCCCAACTTCATTAGTATATATGCTATCTGCTTTGGTAATGGGAAGTGTTCTACTCTCTCCGTATCAGCTTGTCCCCAACTTTTCTGTTTTCTTTTCTTTGAAGGTATCAGCCTTCTTAAATTTAAACGGTACCAACAATCTACATAAACTGAATATAAATATTAAATCACTCCAAATGAATACAAATGATGTGAGAAGTACCTTTATTAGATTGGTTTTGCTGGTACTAGTTGCATGCATCATATGGTAGAACACATGCTGCATTTATTTCTTATGGTAAAAATAATAAAATCAAGTTTTGTGGGCTCAAGGAGATTGTGGTCTCAGTTTCTCCCTTAATGTTCTCCGATGTGACCAGTCCAGGTCCAACCTGAAGAGTGCATCATACTCATTTTGTTACTACTAGACCAACCTGTCATGCCGTGTGAATGTCATTTCTTTTCCCTTTTTTCTTTTGTTATGATGCTTCTGTCAACCTCATTGATATGAATGGTAAAGAATAGACACCTGAAAACATAGTATTATCAAACAGTTATGTTTCTTTACACTGAAAACTTAATTGATTGTGCATCAGGGGTTCAATTCAAAAAGCATCTAATTTAAATGCTAAAGAAACTATCATTTTTTACCTTTCCAGGTTGGATTGCAGTACCTGGGAGGAGAAATAACTGGGGGTAATGCTCGTTGTATATCAATGCTACAAGCATTTAAAGAAGCTATCAAAGACTACACCACACCAGCAGAGAAAACTCTTACAAGAGATTTGACTGCAAAAATCAGCAGTTATGTTTCTTTTCTGTCTGAGTGTAGACCACTTTCCATTAGCATGGGGAATGCAATTAGGTTTTTGAAAAATCGAATTGCCAAGTTGCCTTTGACATTGAATGAATCAGAAGCAAAGTCTTTTCTTTGTTCAGACATTGAACGTTTTGTGAATGAAAAGATAATTCTTGCAGATAAGGTGATAGTTAGACATGCTGCATCTAAGATCAGAGATGGGGATGTACTTCTCACATACGGTTTATCAACTGCTGTTGAGATGATTTTGGTGTATGCTGCAGAGCTTGGGAAACAGTTTCGAGTTGTGGTAGTTGATTCACGCCCTAAGCTTGAAGGCCAATCACTTCTCCGTCGACTGGTCGCTAAGGGTCTCGATTGCACCTATACACATATAAATGCTGTTTCTTACATAATGCATGAAGTCACCTGTGTTCTTCTTGGGGCTTCCTCTGTACTTTCAAATGGAACTGTATATTCCAGGGTTGGAACAGCATGCATAGCAATGGTTGCACATGCGTTTCGCATTCCTGTCTTGATCTGCTGTGAAGCATATAAATTTCATGAAAGAGTACAGCTTGATTCCATTTGCTTTAATGAACTCGGTACTACTCGGATGATTGCTCTTTTATCTCAGCATTACTTTTATATTGTACCTATGCAGATTATTTTTGATTTCCACTAATTAATTCAGGTGACCCTGATACGATTTCAAAGTTACCGGGCAGATTGGATGTGGACTACCTGGATAATTGGGAAAAGAAGGAAAATTTGCAAATGCTGAATTTGGTGTAAGTTTTGCATAATTTAAAATAGCAAACTAGCCAAATTCTGCTAGCCTGTAGCAGCTGATTCATTTTTGTGCTTTATTTTATTTTCAACTAGGTATGATGCAACGCCTTCAGACTATATCTCCATGATTGTCACCGATTATGGCATGGTACGTGCAAGTAGCTTGTTTCCAACTGAGCTTCCATTATTTGATGGAAAAAGGCCTGTTTTCCTCTGTTGCTTTTTATTTATTTGTTTATTTTATTTTATTTTTGTGGCGCACAAGAACTCCCTATTGTCTTTCATGCAAATGCACAAGTTGAATGAAACTAACAGCTATGCGACCAATTCTACCTAGATAGGAAGAAAAGGGTGGGAATACTTCTAAAGGGTCTGCTTTGTTTGACTTAATCTCATCCTTTTATGTGTTTTTTCCATTCGTTATCCCAGTGAAGTAGAGGTTTTTTCACCTTACCTTTTTCCAATATTCCAAAGGATTAAGAAAATTTCCCCATGTCTTAGTCTATTTTAGAATTAAGTAAATCTCAAATTTCCAGTTTGCTTCTTCCCCAACCATAATTATCATCATTATACAATCTCTTTTTAGGAAAGAGTTACAGGAAGTTCTAGAAATTGGCACACTTGTGTTTTAAACTTTTTGAAAATGCTTCATATGAATTCGCCCATTAAATTTTTCGTCCAACTAGACTGGCACGGCAATTTGTCATTATTTTTCTCTTGTTTCCCTATACAAGTTAAGTGAAGGTTATGAAGTGTCCTAAGCTTTTACTAGTGGTGGACCCCATGGCTTAAACCCGACGTTTGCCCTCACTAGCTCTAGAATTTTTTGAAAATTTGCCTTACATTCTGGAAAACAAATAAAAAAAATTCAATGTATTATTTTGTTATCTTCATGGTTTTTTCCTCTCTTTTTCCTGCCCCCCACCCGACTTCTCTCTCTCTCTCTCTCTCTCTCCTTATAGTGATTTGCTCCTCTAGTAATAATCCTGAGCCTTCCACTGCTTTTATACATTCTGTCATTTGCATCCTCAATCTTTTTAAAGTATGCATAAGTCTTGAACCTTTTTAAATGTGTAATATAAGTTTATTAAATTTTCCTTCCAACCTGTCAACTTGCATTTTATTATTTTCTGGGCCACTGTAGTTAGTGGGACTGTCAATTAACCCCTCTCCTAATCTCCTCCCTTGTTTTGATGCATAAAGATATTTTGAATATATTGGCTGGCTGCAATGGCCGACCACCACCCAAAACCTTCAGGCTTCATATACCATTTTCCTGATCTCTCTATCCTGATGGTTGGTGATTGGACTTGTGAATCGGGAGAGAGGTTGAGGTGGTTGTAGATGGGGGATTTCGATGGTTTTTGGGCAAGAACTATATTTTAAAAAATAATCTTTTGCCTATGAAGAAGAGGGGCCTTTTTTTTTTTTTTTTGGGTGTGGGTGGGTTGGGGGGGGGGGGGTGGGTCGGTGGTAGGGGTATTGTGTAGGTGATGTGTCATGCTAATTGTGGAAAAATTTAAAAGGTTATCACATTGGNGTGTGGGTGGTGAGGTGGGTAAGGGGGGGGGGGGTGGGTCGGTGGTAGGGGTATTGTGTAGGTGATGTGTCATGCTAATTGTGGAAAAATTTAAAAGGTTATCACATTGGGTAGATTACACAGAAAGGCTAACAAATAGTATTCATATATTATGCATTTTAGAAGGATTTAGGACTCAGTGGACATTCAAAATGTTGGAACTTAAATGGAAAAACGTAAAACAATTTTTGAAACTTTTGTGGCTTTTTTACCAAATAGGATAAGATGATGTGTCGTACCATGTGGGTAAGCACAAACGAAGGGCCACTTCAGTAGGTTGGACAGAAAAATCGAAGGATAATATTGAAATTATTATCTGTGGTTTGTGTTTTTTGAATATTATACTTAAATTTGAAATTGCTAAATATCATACCTAATCAAACTTTTGCTTTTAATCAATGCTTGGAGTTTAAATTGGTAGATATCGTTTCCATTGAACTTGTTAAATTGACGACCTCAGTCATCTATAAAAAAGATTAATGCAGCGTACACTCATTGGTGAAGCAGAATATAAGAATGAATGATGGGATATAAGGATGTGGATTTAACAATTGAAAATTTGATTAAATATGAAATTTAGTAAAAGAAAAACCACCAGAATTTGGGTAGTGATTTTATATTGACCAAAATACTAATAAATGGACTTAATAGTACAGATTATGAAGGTGTAGAATACAAGTGTATCTTTGAAACTATGGTATAACCTTTTAGGATTTCTCCTGTCCTTTTGCAATATTTTTGTTAATACTCTTATTGTTTAATTTACTATGAAACATACCAATAAGACCATGTATTCAGTTGCTAGGTTTAAAACCGATACGCATATCTTGTTTTTCCACACATCCATTAAGAGATACCGATGATAAGACAATCCACGAGGGCCCTCTAAAAGGCATGACATCACTGACTGTTCTGTCAAGCGTAGCTCATGCATGATGGGAATGCCTCTCTAAATGGGGATAATAAGTGGATATGTGTTTTCAATCTAAGTCGTTGTGTCTTAAAATCATTGTTATTTGTCCATGCTTTAACTGTCCAGATAGCAGTGCTGCTTGGCTGTTGTCGAGGAGCATTCCATTACTCAAATGTAACTGTCTTCTTGTCTTATCAATGCAGATTCCTCCCACGAGTGTGCCTGTAATTGTACGTGAGTATCGGAGGGACCAGTTATGGATATAATAAAACAAGCGAAGAGTTAAATCTGAGTTTAAGGGAAAATGGAAACTGTATTAGCAGACACAGTTTTGTACAATATTGATAGTTGTTATGTTGCCAGTTGCTGGCCTCAAACATAAAGACCAACAGTTTTTTCATTAGCTAGGTAATTCTTGATGCTTTTGACATTTAGCTTCAATGCCACCCTTAGCTGTATTTATGGTTGCCATAGTATTTGCAATTGAATTATTTTATTCGTTGTATTTATACTGACAAATAAATATATATGAGCTCGTTAGCTGGGTGGCTTTTTTTTTTTTTTCTTTTGTATTGTGAAAGTTTGTGTTGAGATAATTTGCTTCCCTTCTTTCGGACGCACAGACTTTAGATGGAGTACTCTTCGAAGCATCCATCTGGAGCATCATTCTTAAGCAGGCAAGTACGACATTAATCTATTGCATTTCCACAGTAAATACGGTCTATATGTCTTTTGGGGGGTGAAGTCGTTTGAGTCATTTAAGGTGCAATCACCTTTGAATGTACCCACGACCTGTAGGCTATAATTTCACGGTGCTAGTAATCATCATAACGGAATCAAGACTCGAATGCGAAACAGCTTCATGAAGGATTAAAATGATGGCTATTATTAAGAGTGTTTGTTTGACCGAAAACATTGTCTGGACCAGTATTCATAATGCTTAATATTGTCGAAAGAAAACTCCAAAGATTTTGGCTATTGGTGAGAGACGATGGTAGCAGCCGTTGTTCAGCAGAAGGAAAATGATTTCCTCTTCCCAAAAATGAAATTGTCTTCCTCGTACTGCTATTTCTTATTGATAGTTAACCATCGCAACTAGCTATCAATGTCTAGCTACAAGTAATGATGACATCTTAAAATTATTATTACGATTTAGTCTAAAAATTATATACAGGATACCTTCCGCAGGATAATCAAACTGGGGTCTGATGACACAATATCATCAGTCCTGTTAGCTTTCACTTCATCCAATTACTATACACGAATAATTTATAAACAATGACCCATAGATTTCATCACCCTATGAAACTTGGGGGTATTCTTTTTCCTACTGAAAGGTGTCACCTAGTGAATATCTCATAACGATGGTTATATGTGCGTACTTCTTCATTTTTCATACCAATTCCATGGCTTACTCCATGATTTTTTTTTTTTTGGGGGGGCCCATCATTGTTGTTTCTTATCAGAAGCTGCTGCACCGTCATCTGCTGAAGTAGCTGTTGCCAATCCCATTAACCTCTCATAGTCTATCTCTGTTGACTTGTATCTCAATGTTGACCTGCCCTCAGTCCATGATTTGATACACAAGATAGTTCGCATACTATCGTGAGGTAAACTGAGTTTTTGTTTATCGGTCTCATCACCTTTACTGCAGAATAGTTCCTCAGGTGATACAGAAGTTGCCTGTACAGCCAGGAAATCCCGGGCCATCACAGATAAGCGAGGGTAGCGTGTGCTATTGACCTTCCACCACTCAAGAACATCTGTTGATATATGAGCTGGTGCTTCTGACAGGTACTGAGTGAGCTCATCACCTGCAATGCTCATGCTTGCTCTTCGTTTCTTTCGAGCGATTTCCTCGGCAAACGAAACGGTCCCTCCATCTTCAATCTCTTGAGGACCATATCCACGTGCAACAGAAGGGAAATGGTTAGTGGAGTAATTCCTCATGAAATGCGCTCTTGCTTCTTCTAGATAAGTATCCATATTGAGAGTCTCAGGGATAAGTTCACACTTGATTCGGGGATCTAGAATTGCTGTCATGTAAGTAAATATGTTGCAAACTTGATTGTTGTAAGCCCTGACTTTTTTGGCCATGTCCTCTGCAGCATTCTTCAACCAATCAGGGTTGTGACGAGAATCTCTGCAGGCTGCAATCATCTCTGATATATGGTCCATAAAGAAGAGAACCAGACCAACTGTGGGAACTTTATTAGAGCATATATCATTTGTTGTTTTGTAAAATGGCTCAAGATAAGCATGCACTAGACCGAGTGCGTTCTTCTCTGCAGAACTGAGCAGCATCCTGCTACCCAGCGTTTCATCATGCTTTCTGATGACAGCATCCATGGACTTGCTAGCCTACATTCATACCAAAAGAATATCACAAATCTATTGACGGCAATTACTTATATGCGATATCTTCGATGCAACTTCTTACATGGTATATTTCTAGCTATGGGTATAAAATAGGTTTCCCTAATGAAAGGTACAGTTGCCAAAAATGGAAAAACGATATGCTTGTCTAGAAACTGCATTTTGCACATATTCGGAACATTTATCAAGCTACCGAATCCACACGGTGAGTAGATGCATCTGAAGCATTATTTACAAGCCCACGAGCTTCCAATGATTTCATGGAGCTCGTGATTGCAACCATCCAGTGCAACATATTCAAATGTATTAACTGCCAACTGCATGCTTAACAATGAACTTTGAAACGATAGGATTCGATCAGAGTGTATGTGGAGAATTCACAAAGAAATGCAATTACCTTGCAGACAATATCAAGCATCTGGTAGTTACCACTCCACTTTGCCGATGCATCCAGTGGTAACTTCCAACTTCCTTCTTGATATGCTGTTGCCAAATGAATGAAATCCTCAGCCATCTCGGAAGATGCATTTAGCTCTAAAGCAAACTCACGGATTTTGGATATTACTGGTTTTGTTGTTCTCAATCCATCATCAATAATCATGTTCAAAGTATGAGCAGCACATGGTAAGTAACAAAAGGGTACTGTTTTCCGCCCGTCCATACTCTCTTTTAGAGTATGGCAAGCATGCATGGCATTTGGGCTGTTATCATGGTTGCAAGAGAGGACTCTACCCTCTATATCAAATGTTTTGAGAACCTTTGTTAGAGAATGATAAATTTCCGAAGCTCCACAAGGATGAGGTATGTGACAAATATCAAGAAGCATCCTTTGAAAGGACCAGCTGTCATCAATCCACTGGGCAGTCACGCTCGTATAAAGGATCTTTTCATATGAGGTCCACAAGTCAAGTGTGATTGAAATTCTAGAAGAAACATGCTCCAGAGATGCTTTCACATCTTCCTGCATGCTCCTAAAAACTTCACGAATTACCGCCTTGTACTGGTCAGTTGGCCAGAGATTTACCGAAGAATTTAAAAATTTGAAGGAATTTACAAGCCATGTTTCTTCCAAGGTTGAGGGAGGAAGAGACGATTCAGTGAGCCACTTGATGATCAACCAGTTAAGGTGATCATAATCTACTTGGCTGGTTGCTTTAACTGGATGCTGAGATTTCTTGACCACAGTGACAACTGCTTGAGGAGTTAAATTGATCAAATCATCGCCTTTCTTATCATATCCTGGATGACGATTACTGAGGTGCCTTCCCAAATTTCCTTCAAGAATAGAAAGATAGCAGCATGAGATTACCCCGATAATCAGTCACACTAATGAGATATCTTCATAGTGGCAAACCTATTGAAGCTCAAAGCAAATGCCTAAGGTCTGAAGAAATTTACAGGAACTAAATTAGTCAAGCTGATTCTTTTATAGTTCAAGAAGTGTGCATGCTTATGGAAGGGTTCCTTCTTGTGCCTCAAACTCCTCAAAGGAGTGCATCAATTTATACAATGCACGATGCCATCATCCATCACAAGAAAGTCATAGCTGGTGTGACAAATCAATTGCTCACAAAGAAGCAGGTGAAGTAAACTTACCAGTGGCAGTAGCTATAGAGTAATTCTGGCCACAGAATTTGCAGCTCCGGCTCTTCCCATCAGCAGCCGTCTCAAAGTACTTGAGATAAACTGAAGTCATAGTCTTCTTTCTTGGTTTTGCTGGAGTAATAGCATTGTTGCTTTTTTCTGAAGAACCCAGGCCGATATCTGCTGGTTCGATATTTGAAACATGTGTCATATCCATCACAGATTTGGGGTCTGTATCTGTAACGAGAAACCAATGAAAATAAGAGAACCTTACATCTGCATTGAAATCTATGCAGACAAGTTAGTTATCGATATAGTACTTACCTTTTAATTTATGACTAACAAGAAACAAATTTGTATGAACACCTTTGTCATTGTGGTCTATAAATATGAATGTAGTACTTCCCGTTCCTGATGAATAAGCTACTTTTGCACACTTCTACATAAAAAAATAAATTTCTGACAATGGACTATATTCGCATTCTCAACAACTATAACCACCAACACTTGAGCCGATATTCTCACTATTACCAAATTTCAAGTTGATAGGATTCGGAGTACTTAGTACAGGAAGAAAGTAGTGTTATTGATTTAGAATCAATCCAATTACACTCTCTTTTGCTAAGAAGAGTCCAGCCCTTTTGCTAGGGTTTCTGAATTCTAAGAAATTTTCCAATTGCCTAACTAACTAAGAATTCCTACTATTTATAGGGGCTGTAGAAGTTATTCCTAGTATTTTCCTAAAGAAGTATTTAGAACATCTAACTAAAGACTAGGCATATAAAACTAACTATTCCTTATTAAGCCTGAAATGTCTCTCATAAACTTGAGCCATTGGTTTATGAATCCTTGGACACGTATCAATGCCCCCCTCCTCAGAAAGGACCCTGTCCCCAAGGTTGAAAGTGGGAAACTGTAAAAGAAAGGCATTGGTATCCATCCAAGTAGCATTAGCAGCCGAAGAACCAGCCTAATGGATGGACCAAAAGCCGAGGAACTTCAAACCCATCTTAAATCACATATCTGCAACCCAAAACTGCTACAGGCTGGCGACAAGGAACAACATCTTCAGCAACAAGGCTGGACAGCAATTTGGAAGAAGAAGGAAAAGAACCTGTAGAAGACTTCAAAAGAGAAACATGGAAGACCAAATGCACTCACGAACCTGGAGGTAATTGTAGCTTATAAGCAACTGCACCCACACACTCCAAGATTTGGTAAGGGCCATAAAAACGAGGAGCTAGATTAGAACAACCATCCACAATAAGCTTTTTCTGCAAAGCAGGTTGGAGTCATAAAAAGACCCAATCACCAACCTTAAAAGAAATATCACAACGATGTTTGTTAGGTTGCGCACAATTGTGCAATTGAGCTTGCTCTAGATTGGAACAAAGCTGTTGCAACATGGCTGTATGTTGTTGCAGATTAAGTGCAATAGGCCCATCAAACTAAGTTGGCAAAAAATTCAACATGGATCGAGGCTTGCGACCATATAACAGTTCAAAAGGAGTGGCTTTCGTAGAAGAATGATATGAAGTATTATAAGAATATTCAGCCTAACAGATCCATGAAGCACACTGTTTCGGTTGTTCAAAAGCAAAGCACTGTAAAAAACATTCCAAGAACCGATTAAGTACTTCCCTTTGTCCATCAGTCTCGATAAATAAAAAAATACAACTCAGTACCTTGCAACCGAAATAAGGTAGTCCAAAACTCACTAAGAAACAAAGGATCCCTATCACTAACAATAGTGCGAGGAATCCAATGAAGACGAACAACCTCCTTCATAAAGACATCCGCCACTTTAGGGGCCGTAAAAGGATGGCAAAGGAGATGAAAACGAGCATATTTAGTCAGCTGATCAACCACAACTAAGATCACATTGTACTCGTGTGACTTAGGTAAACCCGAAATAAAATTCAAAGAGATGTCTTCCCAAACATTAGATGGAATGGGAAGGGGCTGAGGCAACCTAACTAGCACCAAATGTTGAGCTTTATTGTGCTAGCATATTGCACAAGAGGCAACAAACTTCAAAACATCCTTCTTCATTCCATACCAAAAAAGATTGGAAGCCATTATCAATACATCTTTAAAACACCAGCATGCTGGCTAGTAGCAGTAGATTGGAATTCAGTGAGAAACATACACCCACTTAGATTTAGAAGGAATGACCAAACGCTGATAATAAAATAACACGCCATTGATCAGATGAAAACCTGGACCAGCTGACTCTCCTTGGAGCAGAAGCTGAAACTTTTTGCCCAAAACTGCATCAAGTTTAATAGCAACTGTAATGTCAGACAAATCAGTCCATAAAGGGCCGCTGATACTGCTACAAGAAAGACCAGAAACATCCTCACATGTAATAGAAAGGGCATCCACAGCAGAATTTGAGTGGCTGGACTTATAAATAATATCAAAATCATAGCCAAGAAATTTTGATAACCAATGTTGTTGAGCCGGAGCAATAATTCTTTAAGTCAACAAGTGACGCAAACTATGATGATTTGTACGAACTTAAAATTTTTGGCCTAACAAATAAGGACGCTAATGCATAATGGACATGACTAAAGCCATCAACTCAAGTTCATAGGCTGATTTAGCAAGCATACAAGAGGCTAGCACCTTGCTATAAAAAGCAATTGGCCGGATGTTTTGCATCAACATAGCCCCAATACCACTGCTGGAAGCATCACACTCAATGACAAAAGGCTGAGAAAAATCGGAGCATTAACCAAAGCTTGCTGCAAAGACCTAAAAGAATTCAAAGCATGAGCACTCCAAACAAACTTATCATTCTTTAAAAGGTCTGTTAAAGGCTTAGCAATATAGCCATGATTTTTAATAAATTTTCCATAATAACCGGAAAGACCCAAAAAAACCCCTAACACCTTTAGGTGATGTGGGAACCAGCCAATTAAGAATGGTAGCAACCTTGCTAGGATCCATGCGAACACCATCACAAGAAATGACATGACCCAAATACTCAATGGAAGATACACTAAAAGTACATTTCTTCCGGTTAGCAACAAATGCATGAGCTCTCATCAAAGATAAAATCATTGGTAAATGTTACAAATGAAGATCCAACGAGAATATCGTAAAAAAAAATCAAGACAAATCGGCAAAGATAAGGACGGAACAACTCATTCATGGTTGCTTGAAATGTGGCTGGCGTGTTATTAAAGCCGAAGGGCATGACCACAAACTTATAATGGCCTTGATGTATACGAAAAGCGATCTTACAAATATCACCCGAATGAACACAAATTTGATGATAACATGCCTTTAGATCAATCTTGGAAAAAATACATGTGCCATGTAATTCATCAAGCAATTCATTAGTCATTGGAATAGAAGAACGATAAGGAATCATAGCCTCATTTAAAGCGCGATAATCAACACAAAACCATCAAGATCCATCATTTTTCTTAACCAAAATAACTAGACTCGAAAAAGGACTGGAACTAAGGCTAATCAAATCAACTTGCAACATTTCTTTCACCAACAGTTCAATTTCATCTTTCTACAAATGTGCTTAGCGATAAGAGTGCACATTAAAGGGCCCACTACCCTCCTTTAAAACAATACGATGATCCGTCAGGCGTGAAGGTGGCAACCTTGAAACATCAGAAAAAACATTAGTAAAATGTTGTAACAATTGCTCAAGATGAAAAATCCAACATGATTGAGCAAAGAGAAAAAGAAGTAGCCTATGTTATAGGCAAAACAACCCCTGCAGACTCCATATCAATCAAATGACACATTTCTTGGATAGACACAGCCTGTTTAACCAAAGATTGATCATCATATAGAACCTTTTCATCCCCATTATAAGGATCTTTCATAACTAGTTAAGACCGATTCATTTTAACATCACCTAATGTTTCTAACCACGCCACACTCAAAATAATGTCAATATCACCCAATTCTCAAACAAAACAATCAACAAAACCAATATATCTTGAGTCTGAAGAGAAAGGCCAAAGCAAATTCCACTAGAAGAAATGTATTGACCATCACCCAATCGAATGCGGAAAGAAGTAGTAGGAGAAACAACTAGCTGTAACTGTGCTACTAAGGACTTTGAAACAAAATTATGAGAAGCATCACTATCAACAAGAATAGTAATAGAAGAAGAAAGACAAGTACCTTGGAATTTTAAAGTCTTAGGGCTAGTAAACCCTTGGAGAGCCAAAAGAGAAAGTTCCATAAAAGTATGTTAACTGTCCGTCTAAGAATTTTGGTCATGAGCAAGGTTAGAATCATCCTTGAATGAAGTCAAATTGGGTTCATCCCCTAAAATAGTGACTCGCAAAGATTTAGAAGCACATTTATAAGAAAGAGAATATAGTTGATCACAACGAAAACAAAGTCCCTTATTCTTCTTATGCAAAATTCTGCATACATCATCTGTTTATTACCTCAAAAACTTCTAGTATCAACAGCTTTAGAGACCAAAGAACTGGAACCAACATCCTTCATAGAAACAGAAGGTCAAGAGTAAGGAACTAACTGTCGATTGCCCATACAAATCAGCATAATAGTAGAACGTGTAGGAGTAAAAGAAACCAAATCAATTTTGGCAGCAGAAGCAAAAGACGAAGATGAGGTAATGTTAGCAAAACAAATACCAGTATGGAATTTACGCTCTATATCAAAGGCCAAATCAATCGCCCTAGCCACTGTCCTTGGACGAAGAGTTTGAATGCGAACTCTTAATTCTTCCCGAAAACCTCCTAAAAAATACCCTAAGAGCTGTTCCTTAGTCATTGGGGGAACTTGCACTAATAACGCATCAAATTCATTCACGTAAACACCGACTGAAGATGTTTGTTTCAGTAGAGTTAAGGGAGCAAACAGATTGGAAGCATCATTGCTTCTTCACGTACCAGCATCTCCCATGTCAAATTAGAATGATGACGGTGCAAAGCATACATCCACGCAATGGCAGTCCTTGCATATGAAGAAAAGCGATCGCAACTTTCTTATCAGATCTAATCTTATGTAAAGTAAAATATTGTTCGGCCTAAGTGATCCAACTAAGAGGATCTGATCCATTGAAAAAAGCCAAGGAAAGTCAATGCAAATAAGGTCTCACTAGGTCGTCCACGTCCATGATGTCCTGAACATTCGATGAAGTCAGTAAAACATGTCGGCTGATTGGGTATTCTCCTGATGGACAAAAGCGACTTCAAAACATCTTTGATCTCCAGAAAGCTAGCCTCTAATAACGCAACTTGGCCTTCCATCCGATCATTGGATGCTTGAACTGTAGTAACCAAATCCTTCACAGTTTGTTCCACCACTTCCAGACGTGCTTCCATTCGACTCATTGCAAAGACCAAAACCACAGACAGCGCCACACTTGATAGGATTCAGAGTACTTAGTACAGGAAGAAAGTAGTGTTATTGATTGAGAATCAATCCAATTACACTCTCTTCTGCTAAGAAGAGTCCAACCCCTCTGCTGGGGTTTCTGAATTCTAGGAAATTTTTCAACTGCCTAACTAAGAATTCCTACCATTTATAGGGGCTATAGGAGTTATTTCAAGTATCTTCCTAAAGAAGTATTTAGAATATCTAACTAAAGAATAGGCATATAAAACTAACTATTCCTTATTAAGCCTGGAATGTCTCTTATAAACTCGAGCCATTGGTTTATGAATCCTTGGACATGTATCAAAAGTTCAAGCATGTTTGTATTTTGTGTATCTTTAATCTGTATGACCAGCTGCCTCACCCATCTAACCACTTTCAATAACTAACGAGGAATGAGCAACAATTCATTTATTTCCACTAAAGAATTCAACACCAACATGTTCTTGGATCGGATTGTTCGTAATTGGATGGCAGCCCTCAAGCAAAACAATGCATCCTTTGTGTATAACATGGTTGCACGGATGACCTGAGAAACATTCCTCAGGATCCCATGCAACTTGTCATGTTACTCCATCACCGCTTATACATAACAGGATTCCCATACTTTCTTACTATTCATATACAATGCCACACAAAATCAATACTAACAGACTCACAAAACATAAGAGTAATAAGAAATTTATACCTTTAAAGTTTTTATAAGCATTGCTCACATTCCATTCCATTTGATCCCCACTTGGGTTTACTGCTTTTCACCGAAGTCACCTGATTTCTACCACAACAACAACCCATTTCAGTACAATCCTTTTTCCACATAAGTCATGATAACAATGTCATCTCGCAATATACTCAGTGGGTATTACACAAGAAGTCAACACTTACATTGATACTTGGTGGAGATTTTGTGAAGTAACATAGCATAGAGAGAGACCATCATAGCCTGTTATAAAAGTACATCAAATAAAGTTAAAATGTAGGGTTTTTAACTTGCTAACAGAAAGTTTCCTGTCCCTAAACGGTATTCCCTGCGTGTTCCTCCGCTCACGAATTGACATGTATATATAAACGAAAAGGCAAAATGCGTAATACATGTTAAAGATCGCAAAATGTTAATCTGCGTCCTGGTGCCCTCTTGTTGTAATGAAGAAAATTAGCACCGTTTTGCACTTTCTTTTTACCCTTCTTCGTACAACATAACAACATGTGATAGGTTGAAACACCAACACCATTTAGGACAGAAAAATTTTGTTCAATGTGATCGTTGATTGGTGGAGATATAGAAGAGAACACCTCGCAGATTGCGTTACACAATTTCGTCAAACAATAAAGTATTAAAAAAAAAAGAAAAAGAAATATATATTTTCACTGACCTCAAGCAGTATAATTGAAATTAGTTAGAGAGAGAAGAAATGGAGGGAGATTTTGGAACGAGTGAAGGGAAGCTGGGTTGAATCGCGAGCTGGATCTGAGCCGAGCGAGCGAGCGAGCGAGAGAGAGAGAGAGAGAGAGGGAAAACGATACAATAAGAGAGAGAGAGAGATCAGCTTAGCGGAGCTGGGTATGAAGTGGATAGATATGGATCTGGTCGTTGAACGGCTTCTTCTGGGTTGGTTGCTGCGAGTTGAGCGAGTGAAGCCAAATAATTCATGAGAGAGAGTAACTGAAAGAGAAAGAGATGACTCAGACTCAACTCAGCCAGCTGAGTTTGGACTTTGAGGGTATTTTAGACTTTTAGTTTTAATTGGGTGAGCGCCTACTCCTAGCGGTGAGCCCCAGGCCCAGCTAGAGGCTATTGGCTTCAGCTTCACTTTCAGCTTCACTTCATTCGCTTCCCACTTCTTTTTTAAAATTTAACGGTCTATGGGATATATAGGCTTGCCGGTTAGTTTTTCTTCAATTTTCTTAGAATTTTCCTTTAAAGCATTTTCTCAATTTGCCATTTTTGGGAGACCAAATACAAATTATGCCATTTTGTAAAAACGTTATTTTGGTGAAATATTTACTCTAAAACCTGATTTTTATGGATTGTGTATAAAAAAAATTGAAGATTATTTTTTATTTTTTAATTGGAAAGGTAGTCTAACTTAAAAATAAAATGAAAAGAATCCAAACAATACAAATGATAGCTCTAAGAAAAGATGGGGTTTGAGACACTCGATCCGACTGATACATCTTTTTTTCTAGCCAATCCGCTGCCTCATTAGCCTGTCTTTTAACCAAAATAATCTGCACCGACTTGGAGGATCGCATGACTTCATTGATATCTTCGAGGAAAGCATGAAGGTTCCATAGAGCTTGGTTCGGTGCACTAAAGCAATGAAAAACAGCACTACAATCAGTCTCAAAAAAGACGTCCTTCCATCTTTTCTCTCTCGCAAACTTGCACGCTTCAAGGAGAGCGGCCTCTCCCTTTTGCTGATCAAAGGATCCATCCGAATTTAGTTTAATAGAATGATCACTAGGTACCTGCCAAGAAGGACTTGCTGACTCCATGCACGAAAGCATCGGCCCCTCAACAAATCTGCAGATCATGCGGCTCGGAAGGGGACAACTTGGTCGATGAGAAGCCTGCTGTCTTGGATTACTGCAGATTGTGAGGGAGAACCTGAAGCAGCGCCGCCACTGCTCTGCTGCTGCTGCTGTACGGAAAGAAAAATTCGAACATCAGGCCAATCATGGTCTGCTCCTCCCACTTTGTTGTTGGCTATTCCCAACTCAACCAACGACCTTTGACACATCACAACTGCTGAATTAATATTCGGCATTGTACCCTCGAACACGTTGTTACATCTAATTTTCCATATGCACCACATCGCAGTGCATATCTTGGCAAAAAAATCCAATTTTTCCTTTCTACTACAACCAGCCAAATTAATGTGATTCTTAAGCAGGCTGTCTAGATGCACATTTTCTTTCCTTTGAAATCTGATGCCTAGAGATGCAAACCAAATAGGTACCATCCAAGGCCAAAAAACAAGCAGGTGCTCCACTGTTTCCTCTTCATTACAGAATTTACAGCATGGAGACTCTAGATTGTATCTCTGAAACAGATTTTTTTGTGTAGCGATTCCGTTGCGTAGGGCACTCCAAATGAAATGCTTTACTTTGGGTAGACACGAGCAATGCCAAACCGAGCTCTAAACTGTCTTGTCAATTGATCTTGAAGAGGTAGCTATCGGACTCAAGGAAAAGGAAGAGCATCTTATGATGTTGTACACTGACCTGACACTGCATACACTTGTTTTCTCAAGAGGCCACACAGATAGCCGAATTTGTTGGATTGCTGTCACCATATATCCCGCTCGAAGGTTTTGTTCAGCAAATAAGTCTTCCAGGTTCTATTTTGATTATCAATCAGGTCCACTACCAGCAACTCATAGTCATATTGATTGGGTTGGAACATTGGCTTGTGGTTTGTACAATTCGGAATCCACTTGTCTATAGCTGCTTTGATACTTGATCCATCTCATTTAGGAGGTAGGCCTTCCCCTGAAGGAAAGAGGCCTGCAAAAAAAAAAAATTGGTGAGGCAAATAGATACTTTTGAGCATGAAACCCAAAAGGTGTTGGGATTGTTGAAAATTCTCCAAGCGAGCTTGGTTAAAAGAGTTCAATTAAATGTGTGAAAATCTTTAAACCCTTCTTTGGACTTTGGTAAGGTGATTTCTCCTGGCACAACCAATGGATCTTCCTTTCATCTTTCTTTTGCCCCCACCAATATTGTGCTATCATGGATTTTACTTCTCTACACTCATCGAGAAAGTAGGGATAGCATTTGCAACCGATTTAATGAGAATTTTCTTACCCGCATTCGATAGCAAGCTCCTGTTCCAATTGCTAAGACTTGATCTAATTTTTTCTTTGACAAATCGTAGTGCTTCAATCTTGTTCCTTCCCAATAATGTTGGTAAACCAAGATATTTCCCTAGGTTTTTAGAGGATGGAACTTATAGGCATTGACATATCTCTTCTATGCTCTCTTGTGGTATGCTCTTGCAAAACAATAAACTCAACTTTTGGAAGTTGACTTTTTGGCTTGAAGCTTGGTAAGTAATCTTGAATAAGACCTCTCATCACTTACACATTTGACACTTTTGCTTTCACAAAAAATAGAGAGTCATTAGCAAACAATAAATGTAATAAGACAAGACAAGTGTTTTTGATTTGCATCCTAAGTAGCCGCCTATTTGAAATAGTTCTTTCTATGTTTCATGATAAAACATCGGCAACAAGGATAAATGGGTATGGTGAAAGAGGGTTACCTTAACAGAGCCCTCTAGTAGGGATAACTTAGCCTACAAATTTCCCATTTACTAAAATGTTATAGGTAACTGAGGCTTTGTTCATGTCTCGTATAAGGTCATGATAAGATTTCTTTTTCGATTGCTTAGTTCTTAGGAAGTGAAATGCTTCATGGGCAATTGTGATGTTATCATGAATGATACGACTCGTTATGAAAGCACTTTGAGGTTGGTGATTAGGTTTTGAAGGAAAGGTTTTAGGCAGTTAACCAAAATACGAGATATAATTTTGTAAGTGAAATTGCACAAACTAATTTGGAAAAATTCACTAACTTCCTCTAGACGCTACTTTAGGTATAAGGACAATTTCTGTAAAGTTGAGAGTGGAAGGAATGATACTTGTAGTGAAAAAAGATTGAAATGCATCCATAATGTAGCTACTTAAGATGTGCTAATAACACTAATAGAAAACACTTGAAAACCCATTTGGATTAGAGCCTTTAAGGCCCCTAGTTGGAAAGATGCGCTTTTAATTTTATCCACCTTAATAGTGTTGGAGAAAATGAAATTCATCTCATTACTAACCAGGTTCAGGATTGCCTCTATCATGTTGCCCTAATTTCTACCTCCATTAGATTGAAAGAGGTTTTCATAGAAGCTATGAAATTCCCCATAATTGCTTCTGCATTCCCCAACCATAATACTTCAGAATTTTTTAGCCTCAAAATTTTATTTTGTTGCCTTCTCATAACGGTGGATTGATGGAAAAACTTGGTATTTCTATCACCTTATTTCAACCATTTCACTTTAGAACATTGATGCCAAAAAATTTCTTCATGTTTCTAAAGCATCTCTTGCTTTTTAAGCAACTTTCTTTCCTTTAATATGTCCCTTTGACTACCTTTTGTTTGAATCTCAGCTAGCTCTTCTTGAACTTGTATAATTTCCTTTTTAGAAAATGGGAATGTTGTCCGACTCTATTCTTTCAATTTTCACTTGCATTTCCTGAGTTTGAAACCCAAGGGAAAGGGATAAGAGCTTGGTGACGGTATCTCCCAAGCCTCCTTAATAGTATTACCATAACCCTTAGAGTTGTCTACATGTTTTCAAACCTAAATTTCCTTCTCTTTTTTTTTTTTTTTTCTATGAAGCATTAATCATCTCATAATGAAAAACTTAAGTTCTTCGGAACTTAAGAATCCATTTGTAAGAGACTAGTACCCTATCAATTCTTCCCATAACTTCACCATCCTCCTTTCTATTTGACCAAGTGAACCTTAAGCCTTTGAAGCCAGTATCATTAAGGTTGGAGTTCATAATCATCTCACGAAACCAATCCATTAGCCTCAAACATCGCATGTTCCTACCTTCTTTCTCAAAATTATACAAAATATCATTGAATTCCCCTAAACACATCTAGGCTTCTCTATTCAATTCACCAATGGACTCTAACTCTCTCCATAGACTATGCCTAAGAGAATGGTTAAGGTTACCATAGATCTAAGAAACCCAAGAAGAGAATGCTCCATTGGCTAAAGAGATGGTCATTGATAAGCTTTTAATTGCTTATATTTTAAAGAGTGATTTCTAATGATTTTTCCTTGAATTTTGAGTTTATTTTAAGAAAATAATACTTAATTGAGTAAAATCTTGTTTTCTATATTTTAGAACAATCTACAAAAAAAAAAAAAACGAGAAAAGAGAAACAAGTTTCACTTGATTCGGAGCTGAAATGAGGAAGATATGAAATTTTGAAGATTGACATTATAGACACCTCATTTTTATCATTTTTCATTTTCATTTTATTTAACCCGATTTAAAAAATAGACAAAAATAAAAAGAAAAGGAAATAATAAAATAAAAAATAAAAGAAAGAAAAAAATAAATAAAAAAAGAGTCAAGTCGAATCGAATTGTATCAAGTCTAGTCGAATCGTATCAAGTCTAGTCGAATCGTATCAAGTTGAGTCGAATCATATCGAGTCAAGTTGCATCAAACTAAGTTGCATTGGAAAGTTTAAATATCAAATCAGATAACGATATGTGGTTAATTTAATAAATCATTAAGTTATTTGAGAATTGGGCTTTATTAAAATAATTTTGACCTAATTCAATTTAAAGTAGATTTTTATCTAGTTTATATTAGGTTAGAATAGACTTAGGATTTATTAGTTAGGTTATTAGGTTATGATAAATTGGATCGGATAGGATCGGATCGGGCCTTAAAAAATAGAAAGCCCGAATTAAGTAGGGTTTCTAAAAATTAGGTTAAATTTTTTAAGAATCATAATCGTAATCGTATTTTAGATAAGAAAGATATGATTGTGAGTTTATAAATAATACGTCAGTGAGTAGACTTAAACACATTTTTTTTTTAAATTACACATCCCCTAAACACAATTCACTCCACATCGTGATTTCAAATCACATCCACCCTCCATAAACACCCAACCATCACTCTCAATCACAATCTGACCAATCAAATACGTCCAATGGCAAAGCCCTTAGAATGTTGAATTGAAGCCTACGCCAAAGTCCAATCTTTAGTAGCCCTAATGAGATTTAATCCTCGATAAGCCCTTCATGCCTGCCACATTCCTACTCATGCCTAAAGACCCTCAACCCTTCACCGAGAATTCATTGCCACACACGCTGACATTCCCTTGACCAACGTTCCTAAATTGCTTGACCAACATCCCAAATTCACTAACACACACCAACGTCACCAATTGCAAGCTAATAACCCTTGTAACGTCCACTTAGACAATCCTTTACCTTCCACAACCGCAACACACAAGTTCTTAACTAGAACCCAAGTCCCTACCACGCTCACCAATGTACTGCACTCATTGCTTGGACATGTGCACAAGCCCATGACCAAGATTAACTCATCTCATCGACCACAACACAAACTCAAATAACCCCTTACGTAATTTGAAATCAACAACAGCTACCATCTCACTTCACGCAAATGTCCCTGCTCTTGACTGACAAGGACACGCTGCAATAGCCGATCGCATGCCTCTAATCAAAAAATTGCATGTACTATTGTACAAATCTACGTCGAAGTCCAACTCTACGCATGATTAGTTATGCAACAATTCCCCCACTATTGCTTATACACACATTCACTTAATTCAACACAGCACCTATGATCCAAAATCAACATTACACACATAATCACTCTACAAGGACACATCGCGCACGAGCATGAGCACAACACACCGACGGACACGATACCGATAGGATCGTACGTGACTAGAACGGTTTAAGTAAAAAAAATTATTATTTTTGATTTATTAGTTAGTTTATTGTTTTTTTACTAATCTATTTTTATTTAAGTATAGATTTTTTTATTATTTATTTTATTTTCGTATTACATATTTTTCTAGATAATTCCAATTTTTGATAAAATTTAGTTAAATTGCGTTTTTTAATAACATCGTGTTTTTTTTAAATATACACATTTTGCAATTGAGATTTAAAAAAGATACATATCTAGATCATATCTTCAACGTATCTAGCGGTTAAGATTTAAAAGAGATATGTATTAAGATACGTATTAAGATACGCGTCTAGATTGTATCTTAATATAGTTAGGATTTACAAAAGATATCTTTTGACACGTAATGTCTTTATAAAAATAAAAGATCTTAACCAAAATTTTCAAAAGATATAATTAGTTAGGGTTTTCTTTAATTTAGGAAAATTAGATTTCTTAGATTTTTTTTATAAAAATAATAAATTGTTAAATAAGCGTAAACTTGGCTTGATTTTCGAAATAAAAAGAATCCACCCATTAAATATTTTATAAAAAGAGAACTACGGCCGGTTTGATCCTAACTAAGGGGTATATAGGCACTTTCAAAGTAACTGTATAAAAAATTAAAAAAAATTTCCTTTTTCTTGAAATTTGTAATAAAAAATAAGAAAAAATCAATTTAGTTATATTTTGCATATTTAAGTATATTTTAGTATTTTTAGAAAATTATAAAAATAAAGCTTATCAATTTTTTTTAGTTTTTCCATGGTGACTTAGTTTTAATAAGTTATCCTCTGAATATGATTTTCTCTAATTTAATTTTCTAAAAATTGTTTTCTTAGAAAATCCACAAATCAGTAATCAATCAAAAACCCTAATTTTATTTTTTTGCTAGTTGAATTGGTTAGTAACTCCAATTTAAAAAAAAAAATTTAAGAAAAATATTTCCTTAGTTTAATGTTAAGTAATCTATATTAAGCGAGCTGGGTTTAATATAGATTAAATTAAAAAAACTGAAATAGGGGTCGATAAACATGATCAAATGACATGAATGTATTATTTACAATAAAGAATTAATAAAATTTCAAAAATGGTTATAAAGTTACATGACTCAGGGCACAATTGTGTCACTAGGGCATGTTATTAGTAGCATAACCTAAATTTTTGTCTCCTATATAAAGCTTTTTTGTGGACTTTTTGACAAAATTATGAGAGCCAACATTTAAGAGACTTCTAGACACAAACACCCAAGAAAGCAAGGAACTTCAAGACATTAAGATTGAAGACTTACTTTGATTCATGATCTATTCTTCTATCTTTCTTTTGGATTTCTTGTAAGATTATTCATTTATCATGCGTAAAGAGTAGATCTCTTGTATTTAGGTATTGTATAACCTAGATCTATAGATGTGACATTGATTTTATCAAATCTAATGGATTCTTTACTTTGTCTTGATTCAACTATGTATTTTTAATACTTAGATTGTTAGTTCTGTGAGTATTGATCTAAAATTTGATATCATACAAGAGAATCGAGAGATTTCTTATATGATTAGATCTAGACATAATTGATATAGATTAATGCAAGATTAGAGATAATTTGTAAAGTTTTTCTAGAATATTGATTAATTTTGTTAGAGAATTTGTTGTATGCTAATGCGATCTTAACTCATATTATTGAGAAAAGATTCTAATAAGTGATTTCAAAATTAAGGTTAATAGAGTTAAGAAAGTTATTTACTTTAATAAAGAATTCTTCTGGTGAAGAAAAAAAAAGAAGAAGATAAAATTAGATTATCTTTCATAATAGTCGCATGTTTCGGTCTAAGGGAAGCAAAGATCTAGATATGTTTCCGAATCTTGAATTAATTTATAAATTGATCTCTTTCTTATTTAGTTTTTTTATTGACTCTTAATTAGTTGTTAAGTTATTAGTTACTACAATTTTGTTTAAGTTCTTTAAATTTGTTGAATTCTAATTTACCAGTTAAATAATAAAAATCTAGTAAGTATTAGTAATCATAGTTTATGGGGGATCAATATTCGGACTTATATCCACTTACTATAATTGATAGGTATGCTTACCTCATATGAAGTTTTTAGCGCCGTTGCCAAGGACTTATAATATTAAGAAAAGCTAACAACTTTATTAATCTAATCACCATTTCTTTATTTTTCTTAATTTCTTTTCTTTTTCTTGTTTTCTTCTATTTCTTTGGTGCA
Organism: Lumnitzera littorea; assembly: GCA_024138015.1. Lineage (NCBI taxonomy): Eukaryota > Viridiplantae > Streptophyta > Magnoliopsida > Myrtales > Combretaceae > Lumnitzera > Lumnitzera littorea. Next base: position 56,649,959 of record JAMXBB010000004.1, on the reverse strand, counting down.
ATTTTGAACTAATTCCTCATTTTGTAGTGTATGACAAGAAGCTATTCATAAGATTTGATCGAAATTGACTCGGAGATTGAGCAGACTGTTTTAAGGAAACCAACAGTTAAGGAAATGGTGGAGGTGATCAATCAGGGCTTTCCTTTGAGGATTAAAGATGAGGGTAAACTAAGTGAGCATGAATCTGATCATAAGAGCTTACTTGAAAACATTATGGCCAACGATGGGGAACAAAATTGAACTATGTCGAACCATTCTAGATTGTCTTTAACCGGTACCTAATCATGCATAAATTGGTCACTAATCATGTATAAACTAGTCAGTTGTTGCAACTAACGACTTTGAAATCAAGTCAAATATTATATAGATGGTGCAATAGTTAATACAGTTTGATAGCCTACAAGATGAAGACCTTAATACACATATTTTAAGATTTTTGGAGATATGTGACACTTTTAAAATTAATGGGGCTACTAACAATGCCATCCGGTTGCTCCTCTTCCCATTTTCTCTACTTAGCCAAGTTAAGCTGTGGTTCAATTCCTTAATAAGGAATTCAATCACAACATGGAACAAACTAGCAGAAAAATTCTTGAAAAAGTATTTCCCACTTATAAGAACTGCAAAGCTCAAAGCTGACATTTCTTCTTTTTCCCATATAGGGGGTAAGAGTGCTTTAAGGACTTATTAAGGCAATGCCCACACCATGGCCTCCCCCTTTTGATGGAAATCTAAACCTTTTACAATGGTCTCAACTACTTTACAAAGCAAATGATAGACGCAGCAATCAAAGGTATACTCAATACAAAGACACCGAAGAACTTCCTCGGGTTAGGTTCACCTAACCTTAACTTAGCCAAAGGCCAATGTTCGAGCTTAAAGCCGTTTAGTCTTTAGCTACTCAAGTGGAAATTTGAGCAAGAAGATTGAATCACTCTCTACTAGTTTGCAACAATTGTAGCTTAGTTCGAATAACTTCTGTCAAGAGGGGTTTGTAGGAAATGAACAAACTGAGCAAGTGGATTTTCTATGGAAACCTTTAAGACCCCATCATAATCCTTAGAGAAATACCTATAGCTTAAGCTAAAGAGATCTCCATAATCTTCCATAGGGAGGCCATAATCAAGGTCAAAGCTAGCAGTGGCAGGTTAGGAACTAGCCTCATCAAAGATCAAACTTGCCTCCTCCTGGATTTCAATAACTTATAGCACCTCCCGAAACCACCACTTCCCCCCCCCCCCCTTCTTCTACCCGCTCCAAAAGAAAAAAAAGAAAAAGTTGGAGAGTCTCTTGGGAAAAATATATTCAATCTAATGAGGCATGCATGCAACAAGTGGAGGCCTCTTTGAGAAACCAAGAAGCTTTCATCCATAACCTTGAGAATTGGATAGGTCAGTTTACTAGGATTATGAATGAGAGAAACAGTAGAGATCACTACTTAGGAACATTGAAGTAAATCTCGGAGAACAAGTCAAGGTGATGACTTTCAAAAGTGGGAAAGAGTTGCAAGTTGAAAAGAAGAAAGATGAGAAGGAAGTTTTTTATGAAGCCACTAAAGTCCAAGAAAAGGAAACTATAGATTAGCCTAAAGTTAGAGAATATCGAAGACCAATTCTCTATCCTTAGCGCTTGAAACAAGAGTGTCATGATTAGCAATTTGGTAAATTTATGAATCTTTTTAAATAATTACATATAAACTTACCCCTTGTTGATGCTCTTTGGCAAATGCCAAAGTATGCTAAGTTCTTGAAGGACTTGCTATCAAATAAAAGGAAGCTAAAGAAGATATCAACAGTGACACTTCATGAGGAATGCTTCGCTATGTTGTAGAAGAAGCTGCTAGAAAAGCTTAAGGATCCAAGGAGTTTCACCATACCCTATACTTTTGGCAATTTTTTAGTAGATAAGGCCTTGGTAGATTTGAGGGCTAGCATTAATCTCATGCTATATAAGCTATTTTAAAAAATTAGGGTTAGGTGAACCAAGTCTATGTGAATGAGTCCTCAATTAGCTGATAGGTCAATCACTTACCTTAAGAGGGATTATTGAGGATGTTTTAGTCTAGGTCAATAAGTTCAACTTTCCAATAGATTTTGTTATCTTAGATATGGATAAAGACCTTGAGGTACCCCTTATATTAGGACAACCTTTTTAGCAATTGTTTCGGCCATTATTGATGTTGGTGAAGGGAAACTAATATTAAGGGTATGCGATGAAGAGATAGTCTTTAAGATCTTTGAAGCTATGAGTAACTCTACTAAATTAGATGATACCTGTTATTGTTTAGATGCTACTAACTCAGTTGTTTTTTATTGTATGCAAGAAATATTAACAAGGGATTCTTTGGAGTTATGTTTATTATAGGGTGAAGAAGAAATTAGCAACCCTGAGTGTAGCAAATTTGTTGCACACTTGGATGTGACTAAAACTGTTGAGGATGGTATGGGGTTTGAGCAAATCAAAAGGGAAAAGAAGACATAGTTAAAGCCCTCAATCGAAGATCCACCAGTACTTGGAGCTGAAGCAGCTCCTAAATTACCTAAAATATGCCTTCTTGGAGAAAGATTCTAACTTACTGATGATAATAGCTTACAACTTAAAGGAAAGTCATGAGGATAGGTTGTTAGAAGTTTTAAAGAAGCAGAAGAGGGCATTAGCATGGAAAATTTTAAACATTAAGGGGATAAGTCCCCCCTTTTGCACCTATAAGATATTACTAGAGGAGAATCATAAACCTATGATGCAACTCCAACAATGACTTAGCTTAAACATGAAAGAGGTAGTCAAAGCGAAGGTGATTAAGTTACTGGATGTTGAGATGATATATCCTATATTTGACAGTGCATGTGTAAGTCCGATGCAAGAAGTCCCGAAGAAGGGTAGCATGACTGTCGTGCCCAATGAAAGAATGAGTTAATTTTAATGAGGATGGTAACAGGGTAGCGTGTATGCATCGATTATCGAAAGTTGAATGATGCTACCTGCAAGGACTATTTCCTTCTTCCATTTGTTTATCAAATGTTGGAGAGACTGGCTAGGCATACATACTACTACTTTTTAGATGGCCTATCAAGATAGTTCCAAATACCAATCGCATCAAAAGATCAAGAGAAGACCACCTTTACTTGCTCGTACTATACATTTGCTTATAGGTGAATGCCTTTTGGCCTTTGCAATGCACCAGCTAGCTTTCAAACGTGCATGATGTCCATATTTTAAGACTTGGTAGAGGATATCATAGAAGTCTTCACGAACGAATTTTTGGTGCTCGAGGACTCATTTGAGCATTGTTTAAACAATCTAGAGAAGGTCTTAGTAAGGTATGAATAAACCAATTTGGTTTTTAACTAGGAAAAATGTCACTTCATGGTTTAGGAGGGCATTGTCTTGAGGCATAAGATCTTAAGGAAGGGCATTAATGTTATGCCCCGAAGTCACAGAGTCACAACAGTCCCACCGTGTAAACCATTCTATGATAGTAACTGGCCTCACAATGCCTACCACAGACATGATCTACACAAGGCGTCAACGACTCCTTGCTTTGAAGTAAACAGTCCGATTAACAATTAAATTACAATTATGATAAATAGTGCAAATTTCTATTAACATGTATAATTATATATATATAAGTCCACAGAGCTTCCTAGGAAGTTTCACATAAACATAACAGTACACTAGATTACATAATAACTATTGGTCTTTCATCCCTAATTACATGGTCACTTTAGTTACACATTATACTAAGTAACTTGATTCTCACACCCCTGGCTTCAAACGGACTAACCTCTGGGTAATTGTAGGGCGGCATAGTACTTGAGGTGTTCAGAAATCAGGACCTGCAAAAGGATCTATAAGGGTATGAGCAACTACAGCTCAGTAAGTTGAATTGGAGACTCATGAATGCATACAAGCACAAACAGGGTTATTAAACAATTATTTTCATGCAATGTAACAATCAAGTGTCATCGTACAACATAGTCCGGTCCGTTGTGAAATCAGAGAAATTTCACCTGCTCCAATCCGGGTTGAGGAGTTCCATGTTGTGCAGCAACTCACAACCAAACCCAGGCTTATGCAATGGAGACCTCGCTCCTCCCGCGACTACCTTCGAACCATTGACTTTACCCCCGCCGCGACCTTCTCTCCTATCACTTAGTTCGACTGAAGATAAAGAAAGGACTATTTTGCAATCCTGCGCTATCCCTTTCGAAGGGATCGGTATTTGGTTGGAGAATCCTATGATCCCTTAACGGGTTACAATGCATGATATTTTTGGTTATTAGGGTCGACTAAGATTAAATTTCGTTTAGGGTGTCCAAACAATTTCATACCAATTCAATCAGTCACCAAATCACTCACAATATAAATTTCAGCTCGAATTCAGATACATCAAACACATGCGTAATCTACTTACAATCACAATCATATACAAGCCTAAGTCTCCGAGTACTACAAAACTAGTACTCTATTACAATAAGCAATAACCCAACTTACTTGAAATTGCTCGATCGCTCGATCCCTTAATCGCGAGTTGATTTGTCTTTGGGTGTCCTATAATACAAATAGGTCTTTTTATTACTTATATTTTATGGATTCATATTCTAATTCATAATGTAACTTATTTTTCCCATGTATACCTATAACGTACTAATGATTCGTTGTACTCTATTTCGGGGTTTGAATCCTAAACTAGATTCTAGTTTTAATTCGTAAGTCTTAAATAGGCTTGAATCCCAATGTGACATTATTCACATTACGCTTGGGTATTCAAATATCCTATTGGGTCGTAATTTTGTATTCTAAACTATTCGATACACGCTAACCCTAATTAAGGTATCGGATTTATTCCCGATGTGTGAAAATCTTACATTTTAAGATATTTACTTAAAATTAAATGTTATTTCAGATTTATTAGTTTTCTGATTTCTATTATAATATTATCTAAATAACCCTATTTTTTTTAGATTTATTAATTTACAATTTCACATATTACTAATTTCTTATATTAATTACCTAATTTCCTAAATTAACCATACTTAAAACTCTGAAGGCTAGGATTATGATTCCACTTTAGAGATTAACATCCCTAAACATCTAATTAATATCTAAATTAGTAATTAACATCTTAATCACCTAATTAACCCCAAATCACCCAATTTTTCCATCATTTTAGGGCTAAAAATTAACTTAAAAATTTTGAAAATTAATTTTAAAAAAATGGCTTCATAGCACTGTTCTACATCATATGAGCATCCTATAGAAAAAATTTGAGCTTCAAACTACACTCTTAAGCCTATTTATTTTCCGTCCTAATCATGCTCGATTTTGAACAATTTATTAAGGAACCTATATTTTCAGACATAATTAAACTAAATAAATATTTTTCCTTAAATCTACAAACAACAAAACCTCAGAATAACAAGTTTCATAATTTTTTGGGCAAAATAACTAATTTTACAAAATTATTCAAAAATCGGGGTAAATAAGAGACTAACTGGTTCGAAGCTTTCTGGCCGTCCAAACCCGGTCCAAGGTTGTCGGCCGACGGCCGGCCCAGGCGGTGGTTCTAGTGTAGGGTGGTTGTGGTGGTTCGGTCCCAGGTGGTGGTGAGTGGTGGGTTTAGTTCACTTGCCCAATCTGCACAGTTTTCTTTTTTTTTTTTTTTTATTTTCTGGATTTTCTCTCGATTTTTTCAGTGTTCCTATTTTTCTCAGATGCTAAACTATCCAAATGACTTCTGTAAATTTTTCCCCTATTTATAGATGTTTGTTGTAATTAATATGCATTAATTTGACAAGACTTTACCCATTTCCCTTAATTTTTGGCTGATTTTTCTTTTGTAGATCTAGACTTGCCACGACCTGATTTGGATCATCTTATCCTCTTCTGATTTTTTTCTGATTTTTCCATAATTAATTTATAATTTTCTTTAATTATTTACTTAGTTTTTGGCCAATATAGGTAATTTCGCGTATTTTTATCTACACATAAATATATGTGGGGTACACGTGAACATTCTTAATTATTATTTTGGTCATTCTAAAATTTTTAGTATATATATAATCTATCTCTAGTAATTTATTAGTTATTATATTACACTTTTCGCCTTTTCGGTAATTAACAATTATTATACTCAAAATTTGAAAATTTTATAGTCTCCTATTTTACTACTTATTTTTTTAAATTTAAGTTTACGGGGTCATTTTTACTAATATTTCTCTCAATAGTTTATAATTTGGATTTGATCGGATCCTTTAACCGATCGCCTTAAACCTTGGGTTCTAAGTTCAATCCTACGGTTACTTGACTTAGCTTTAAGGCTTACAATTAAGGCAGACAATGCAAAGATTGACACAATTAGCAAGTTACCACCACCAACTTTAGTAAAGGAAATTAGAAGTTTTCTTAGACATGCATGGTTTTATAAGTGATTCATTAAGGACTTTTCCAAGGTTGCTAGACACCTAACTCAATTGCTGGAGAAGGATGTGGCCTTTGACTTTTCTTAGGAATACATAGACGCATTCAACAACCATAAGCTCACTAATGTTCCAATAATGGTAGCTCCTGATTGGAGTTTGCCATTTGAGTTAATGTGTAACGCTAGCGATTATGCTGTAGGAGTTGTCTTAGGGTAGAGGAATGACAAATATTTCCAACCTATCTACTATGCCAGCAAAACTTTAACTAACACTCAAGAGAATAATACAACAACTGAAAATGAATTGCTGGCTATTGTTTTTACTTTTAATAAATTTCATTCTTATTTGATCTTATTTAAAGCAACAGCACATATCGACCATTCTGTTCTCAGGTACTTGTTAACCAAGAAGGATGCTAAGCTGCATTTAATTAGGTAGATCTCACTCCTTTAGGAGTTTGACATCAAGATTCAGGATAAGTAAGGTGAGGAAAACTTGGCAATTAACCATTTGTTGAGACTAAAGAACTTGAATTTAGAGAAATTAGTATAGCATGAGATCAATGGTAAATTTCTCGAAGAGTGTCTATATGCTATTAACAAGATAATTGATTTGGAAACTGCGTGGGTCATTAATTTCTCTAATTATTTAGTTGCCAAAATTCTTCCTAAAGGACTTTTACATTAGTAGAAGCAGAAGAAGAAATTCTTCTCTGATCTAAAATATTATTTTTGAGAAGACCCTTATCTTTTTTTAGTATATGCAGATCATATGATTAGAAGGTATGTTTCAAACCTTGAGGGTTAGCAAATTCTTGAACATTACCATGCAGGATTGGTTGGAGGACACCATAGTGCCAATTGGACGGCTCACAAGGTCTTAGAGGTAAGATTTTATTGGTCTACAATCTTCAAGGATGCTCAAAATTTCATTAAACTTTATGAAAGCTATCAAAAGTTGGGTAATATTTCCCACAAGGATGAGATGCCCCAAAATCCCATTATGGTATGTGAAGTTTTTGTTGTGTGGGTTATAGATTTTATAGGCCCATTCTTAAACTCAAATAGGAACAAATATATTTTAGTGGTTGTTGATTATGTTTCTAAGTGGGTTGAGGCTTAGGCTTTACCCACTAATGATGCCAGGGTAGTTACTAATTTTTGAAAAAGCTTTTCTCTCATTTTAGCTTTCCAAGAGTGATAATTAGTGATAAGGGCACATATCTTTGTAATGCTTAGTTTGATAAGGTTTTAAAGTGCTATGGCGTCGCTCATAGGATAGCGACCTCCCATCATCCACAAACTAGTGATCAAGTAAAAGTACCCACTAGGGATTTAAAGCGAATCTTAGAAAAGACAGTAAAGCATCACGAGAAAGATTGGTTCGAGAAGTTAGATGATGCTCTTTGGGATCATAGGGCAGCTTATAAAACACCAATTAGAACCATTCCATATAGAATTGTATACGGATAGACATGTCATCTCCCAGTAGAGATTGAATAAAGAGCTTTTTTGGGCTATCAAAACTGCAAACCTAGATTTTGAGCTTACAAGTTACCATAGGATACTCTAATTGAATGAGCTCAGTGAATGGCGTGACTTAGCCTATGAGAATTCCCGAATTTACAAAGAAAGGACCAAGAAATATCATGATCAATGGATAAGGTATAGAAGAACTTTCCAAGAAGGGGATTAAGTTCTCTTATACAACTCTTGACTTCGTTTGTTCCTTAGGAAGTTTAAGTCCAGGTGGTCTAGACCTTTCATAATCATAAGGGTCTTTCCTCGTGGAGCAGTTGAAGTCATACATCCACAAAAAGGTATATTTAAGGTTAACAATAAATGTTTGAAGTTATATGTAGATGTTGAGATAAAAAACCATGAACTTGAGGAGTTGTGACTCCCTGATGCCATCAAAGAGAATGTTAATTTCTCATTATGTCGAGTTATCAACATTAAATATAGCTCATGGGAGGCAACCAAAGTCGATTATTTTCTAAAATTTGTTTCTTAAGTTTCTTTTATTTTAGTTTTGCACACATAAATTTAGGCATTTAGGCTAGATATATATATATATATATATATCCATAAAGAAGAGAGAGAGAGATCATGACCATACAATTATACAATTGGGAGACACAATCATGTCTCATGGTTGTATTGATTGCAAGGGTGTTAGTCACATGATTCACAAAAGCGACACAACCTAAGGATACGACCGTATCCCTAGGTCATATTGTTCCTAGCCCCTACTCTCTTCTTGTATACAAAAAGTAACATGGTTATGTCTCTTAGTCTTGTCACCCATCCTATTTAAGGCCACACTCAATCTATCTCTCTTACACTATCTCATTCATCCACACGACTAAAACACACGGCCTTCAATTTCTCTCAACTTCTCATGCACAAACACACTTAAACACGCACACATTTCATCTTCTTCTACACTTATACATCACAAGGATCATCACCACTACTTTTACTTCAAGATCATCTCAAGAGCAAGGTAAGCATCTTCATCTTCTTCCTTCTTATTATTTGTTACACGATTTACTTGAAGAAATGTTCTTTGGCATGTTAGATCTTGATCGCAATATAAGGCTTTTGCATCATCTTGGTTGCTTTGTGAAATTAAAGTCCTTTTATGTTTGTTTCTAAATGTTGAAATGGAGTTTAGCAATGATATGATCATGTTGCTTACTTTGGGCACTACATTATGGATTTGAAATAACATGATTTATTACACGATTGTGTCACTTATAAGACATCTTATAACGTATGGGTATCATGAATTTGTTGTTGACATGTTGATTTTCTTGGTTTCCATGCATTGTTCTTGATTTCCTTCACATGAGCACTTAGGGTTTTAGTGTTTTATCAAATTAACAATGCTATTGAATCATTCACTTGAAGAACTTGGTAATATGCATGTTAGGATTCTTTCTTGTATATAAGTTGTTTAGATTGAGTGGAAAGTATATCAAGAAGACAACTATTTTATACATGTACACCAAGTGTTTGATAAAATGCTTCAATGGGTGTTTCTAGTATTTCTTCCCCATTTGCACTTGATTTTTGTATTTCTTTGGATTCTAAGTGTAGGAAAGTTTTGGGAGGCCAATCATGTGACTTGAATCTTGTTTTATTGTGATTAGGAATGGCTCCACGAAAGAAGCTCAATGTGCGTCGGAAAAATAAATCTATTACCTCCACATCCTCATCACAACCGTCCCCATTACCACAGCTGCTGGCTACTCTTGAGCCGCCCGTCCATCCAATGTTACGCTTTACTACAAAATTGGCAAGGGATTGCTTTGACCATTTCCGATCTTGTACATTTGGTGAAACACTCTATTTGGATTGACAAGTGACCGAGCAACTTGGATTAATGGAACATGTGCGAACTATATATGAGATTCTATATGATTTTAAACATGGCAAGCTATATATGGAGGTTTTATTTCAACGTGGCAGCAACCTTCGAGTTTGCAACTTCAACATGTTTCAACGTAAATAGGAAGCCATAGATATCTCAACGTAGCAACATTTGTTCAAGTGGCAAGAGTACCTTTAGATTGAAATCTCTGTTGTTTTTCAACGAGTCGGGAATTCTCATTTATCAAGCTCGTCGATGTGTTCAAGAGTCAATTAGCTATCAAAGATTGAAGATGCACGTGTAGCATGCTCAAGATATGTCAACTTGATCAAGATAACGTGGAAATAATTGTTGAGTCTTCTGTCTCGTCGATAACTCCCAAGCCATAATATTTGGGTTATTTTTCCCAAATTGAAATCAGAAGTTATGTGACTAATTTGGTGGATGATGGTTTGGAATTTAAATTTAAATCGGCAAGATAACAATCGGAGAGTTTTTTAAGGATAAATTCAACTACGGATTTTATGAACTAAAGATCAAGTATTCAAATTCTATGACAAAGTGTGTCTCGTTAAGCAAGATTTATTCCATATTTCGGGGAGTTACTTTTTAAATTTATATCTACAACAGCATGAAGATTCACATGAGGATAATAAAGATATACTAGTCCAACTATATTGGGAATTGAATTTAAATATTAAAAAAAAAAACAGCTAGAAGATATATCTTGCAAAAATCAAGGGATGAACAAACTCCAATAGCTACTTGAAGATTTTTCAAGATTTCGTAAGATATTCTCCAAGATATTAGGGAGATATTAGGAAAGAGACGTTGTACTTAAAGTATACATAAACAAGATAGTTCAGATATTCAAGAGATGCTAGTCTGCAGTTTTCTATTGCAACCTACATATTTGAGAAAATTTAGAGACATATTCAGAATCTAATTTAAAGACAAATCTATCTAGTCTACTTTTGTATTCTAAATTTATTGTGTACTTTACTTGAGAGGACCCATGTTGCATTTGTAAACACAATTGTTTGCATGATAGTCTTTATGTGTGAGAGAATCAAATTTCTATAAATGTGTAGGCAAGAGTAGACTAGTGAGATAGAGTAAAAAGACTTGTAATTGTTTCTTTCTTATTAAAGATAGTGAAATGTAGATAGTGGAATGACATTATTTAGACTTGCCGAGTCTCCAACAATGGACCTAAAAGAGTGTAGTAAGTATAAGGCCAAAGTAATAAAACCCCTATGCTTGATCTTCTCAACCCTATTCTCTTTACTTTTTGAGTTTTGTTTATATTGTTTATGTATTGTTTTGCACCTACTCTTACTAAAATAATCAAAGGCAACATTTTTTATTTTATTTTGCGAAAATGTTTCAAACTTTGAAGTATTGGAACCTTTTTTTAAAAGGTATTAAATTTTCCAACTTCTTATGACACGTGGCATAATCTTGTTAGTACAAATAGTTAATTTACATAAGTTTATAATTATATATTATTTAAGTAAATCAATAAAGCGAAAAAATACATATTTATTTCTCAACAACCTGATTTACAATTGGGAAGGGAGTTGCAAACTAAACTACAATAGATCTACCCCTAATACTACATATATTCAATGAAATATTGTTATTTAGGAAAAAGGCTACAAAGTTGCTTGTACTTTTGAGCTTGGTCAATCTAAGCGTCTAAAGTTTCAAAATTTATGATTTAGTGCTCGCAATTATAAAAGTTATATAATTTAGTAGTTCCGTTGAATTCAAAGTTAACAACTGTTAAGTTCCCTATAACATGGCATATGTATGTCATTTCTTTAGACATGAAGGTAAGTTTACATACACTATTGGGCTAGATTTGTAAAGGACCTTCCTAATGTTACATATGTTTGTGACGAACATGATGTTGTTTGAGTTGAGATCTTGGTGAGTTTTCCTTTGAACTTTTAAGAGCAAAGTTGATTACAAAACTTAGATGCAACTGCCTTTGGTACACCATAGACGTACTGCATTTATGGTGGCTTATTTTTAGAAGATGATTAATCACCCCTTTTGCTTGACTAGGGAATGCAATATCTTACCATCTAAAAAATTTGCATTCACCTTCCTTCTATATTGTATATATAAAGAAAGGCCTTTTAGGATTATCAAGCGTCCATGATGTTAACAACAAATTTAACATCTTATATCCATACCATGGGTTACCTTTACTACCATTGTCATTGACCATGGTGGAGGATCTTGCAGGTGATGAATGCTGCTCCTTTCAACACATGCAATGACTTGATCTTTCATCCATTGTTTTCGTTATGTCTTTCTTTGGCTACTCCTTTTCAGTCAAGATAAATGGACCAACTTTATGAAATGAAAATTTTTGGGTTAGGGCTTGGAAGTTTTGACTAAAATTTGAGGAAAGTTAATCTAAGGCATAGAGATTGAACATTTATTTCTAAATGAGTATTTTACGTTTGCAACACAAATCCATGTGTGCTTTGTTTTTAATTATAGCATATATGCATATGTAAAAAGAAGGACAATATATATGTTGCACTATGAAGAACTTAATGGCTGTTAACTTTGAAATGAACAAAGATACTAAATTAAACAACTTTTAGAGTTATAATCATCAACTTGCAAATTTTGAAAGTTTAGATACTAAACTATCTAAACTCATATTATCATCTAAGTCAACCAAGTTTCCCTACCATAAGACCCTACATACCTTATCCAAAGTGCACAACTTTCACCTTTCCATAAATTGATACCCCACCAAACCTACTTTGTCCTTACGATTTTGACAACCAATGTCCCCATCAATCAAATCTTAAACCTCAAACCCATAACTAAACATACTGTCCTTTGACCAGCTATACACTATAAAACTAAAACTCCTACCTGCGATTATCTATGAGAACAACAATATAGAAAAAAGCTTCTCATGGAAGTGAAATGCTTTGTTGGACATCACAGTTTTAGGATAAGTACATGTGTCATTTTCTCTAATTCTTGTCTTGTCCCCTAATAATATGAATCTTAACTTCCCTTTGAGTATCTTAGTATCTAGTTCTGCTTTCTTCTTTAAGTGTTTTTAAAAAATGCTCCTTAGTTTCTAGCTAATTGCTGTTGTTTGTTTCTCCTAGTTTAGTTAGCTGCATTTGGAGTCATACTCCTTCAATGTTAACTTGTTGTTTCCTATACCTAAACTTATCTGTTTATTGTTCTATTGTCGTCTAGATGGATGCACCCATAGGGTCGACAGCCTACATGGAAGGCAAACGCGTTAATAGTGATATACCTAACATCATTGAGCTAGATACTTAGGGTGGAGCTGATGGTAGGCAAAAGGCTATGTTAGTTTGAAAAATAGTATGGAAAACACAACAGCTCTCATCTCAATGATGAAGAAATCGTGGAAAACCTACAATCCTTGTGAGATTGTGTAGATAAAAGTCAGCTAATATGTCTGTATGGTAGGGGATGCCCATCAAGCCATTAGAATAATCAAAGATAGCCCTTGGAGTTTATTAGGAAAGATGCTGGTGTTAAATATTTGCAAATTCCACAAGGAAATAGATGAGTTATGACTAGATATATGTCCTTTTTGGGTTTTATTACATGGTTTGAAGCTTGACCAAATGACAGATAGTAATGCGGCTAAGATTAGTGCTTATGTAGAGGAGGTGTTTGAGGTTGAATCTACCCATATAAAAGGCAATGTTATGAGAGGTTTTTTGAGAGTTCGAGTTAATGTCAAGTGGAGCCAACCTATCAAACCTTATACTTGGGTAAGCCATAACAAAGCTAAGAAGTACTTTGTGAAGTTTGAGTATGAGAAACTTCTAGATATTTGTTTCAAGTATGGTTGTTTGGGCCACTCAACTACATTTTGCAACGAAGTATCAAGCCAAAATTATGGTAGTTGGTTAAGAGAAAATTCCATTAGACTGTTATCAGAGCTTAAGGACTCAATGAGCAATGCTTCCTCTCTATAGTCTTCTTCAAAAGAAGCTGTCTCAAGTGAGTCATGTCCTTACATTGGTGCTAGAATCATTGCCGGTTAGTCATCTAATCGGTGTGAAGTTGGCCGAACTAACCATCACCTTAACCCAAACACCTATATCCCACCCCATAGAAGACCTTACCACCTCATACACACCCTAATAACACCTAATCCATTTACTCCAGTCCTCAATGACACCACATTACCCATACCCCTTGTGATACAGCCTAGTAATTCCTCTTTAATCCAAATCAGTAACTCTCATGAAGGCTAAGAGGAAGTCACTAGCTTAATGAAAACAACCCATCATATCTTTATACCTAAAAACACCAAGGGCACCTCTCCCTTAAATAGGGCAAACACATTATGTCAATACTTTGTGGAGTTCTCAAATTCACCTCCTTCCCTCTTTACCGAAGCCCCTCAACCTCATAAAACACTCCTCCTTCTACCTTATTCTAGCTCTCAAAACCTTGACCATTAAAAGAATAACAAAAGAGGTAAAGTTGGGGCCAGCTAAGCGCCATAAAGTGGAGATGATTGAGGCAACATCCGCTGGTTCACATAAAGTTAAGGTAAAGGGAGGTAGAATGGTATGAATCAGACTACTAGACCTTTAACCTAAAGCCAAGCCCAAGGCCTAAAAGGATTAATAAGAAGAAATCTCCCATTTTAGCCAACTCCTGTTGAGGCCAAGCTAATCTTCTCTATTGACCAACTCCTTATGCCGAGTCGAGTAACTATACATATCTCGATAGTCAAGTGCTAACTTGAAATATGCTCAATTGACGACCCGATCCCTCACGTGCATGCTAAGCCATGATTGAGCTGACCTCTAACTTAACAATATTGGTGTCGAGAAGTTGAGAGCTCCAGTAAACATCTTCTTGGACAGACCTAAGTCTACTAAGCCTTCCATCTTGACCATACCATTTGCCTGTTTCCTCTAAAAGCATCGCTAACAACCTATTGCTACGTCTTTAAGACATAAGTAAAGGATTCCGCCGCACTAATCCATTGATTTCTCTGATTTTTTATTTCTATCCTTCATTATTTCTTATACATTACTTCTTTTAGACATTGCCCTTTTAATGTTTTCCATTTTAGGCAAGTTGTCCTATTTTTTTTTTTTATATAAATACCTACTGTACATATAGCTGCATCATCATATCTTAAAATATTGAATATACTATACTCCTTTGTGTGAATGTTACTTTTGTTAACTTGTTTACTTACTTCACTCTTATCTTAACTTTTAAGTAAAGTTAGGTGGCAAGTACCCTCACCGGATCACCTCGTACGTCATATCGAGTTGTGTCATGAGTCCCATAAAGTTCTCTAGTGCATCGTATCTTTAGAGTTGTTGAGGGTTTGCTTGTTTACTTTTTTGTTTGTGCATTTTCTCATCTTGTTTTTCAAGCTTTCTACAAGCTTGGACTCACTCCAATATGTTCACCCTTATTAGCTCTCAAAGTGGTGTATCATCATTGGTATCAAAGCAGAGATTTCATTTAAGTAAGTTGTATTTCAACTTTCTTGTGAGTTGTGATTTTGTGGTAGTGTGTTATAGTTGCCTGAAAGTTAGCTGTGAGTGTTTGAGTAAGTAGAAGCAGTAGTAGTTCATTGCAATTAGATACTCTGTTTTGCCATGTTTCGAGTATACAAAAACAGAACAAGTTTTAGGTTAGATTTGTTGTTCTCCGAAAGCATTCACTATGTTGATAGCCAGTTTAAGCTTTCATATGAAGGGAAGTGTGTGTGACTTGTTTGAAGTTAAGAAGGAGGTTTCTATTGTTTTGAGGATTTTAAGTTTGTAACTAAGTTTTCTCAAAGAAAAACGACAAACTCGAGCATCAACATTGGAATAAAGGATGACAATAGTAGCGTTGTCCACCGTAGTGATAGCCTTAAGGCACCCTTATAGTACAAACTAACGACTTGATGAGGTGGCTAACCTCTTAGCCGATTTGACCCAAGTTGTTCATGTAATGGCTTATAGGTTTGCTGAGGCAATGCAAAACACTCTATAAGCTGCTTGACTTGCTATAAGATAGATCCTAATTCGATAAGCTTGAGGTGAAGGAGTAAGAGGATGAGTACGAAGAAGGATTGACTTGGGAGAAATGGATGATAAAGGGGAAGAAGAGTACAAAGAATAAGAAGGACAAGGTAGAGTACCCTGAGTTGTTGACCATATGAAGCTTTATATTCCAAACTTTAATGGTTGACGGAATACAAATGCTTATTTAGATTAGGATGAGAAGGTTGAGCAAGTTTTTGACTATTACTAATATGAGGACCATGAAAAAGTGAGAACTACTACAATAAAATTCTTAAGATATGTCGTGATGTGGAGGAAGAACATCTAAATCATGAGAAGACAAGAAGGATATAATGAGGTAAATACTTAGCTTGAGATGAACAAGATACTCAGAAATAGATTTGTACTGGATACCTATCTGTAAGATACTTTTACATGGTTTTAAGAGTTGAGACAAGAAGGCTGAACTGTTGATGAATATGTTTAAGAATTCTAGATACTCATGATTCGCTATGAAGTGGATTCAACTCGAACAGTATAGATTCCTTACTAGATCAAGAGGCAACATCTGAGATATTGTGGAACTTTAACAATTCACTACATTGGATAAGGCCATAAGAATAGCCTAATGAGTAGAGATGTAGAGGAGGAACAGGCCAAGATGACATTAAGCCAACTTACTCATGAAAGTTCCCCAACTCAGTACAGTGCCAAGTTGACCAGAAGGATCGATACTTGAGTTAAACAAAAAAGCTGACCAATTGAAGGCAAAGTATTGAGAAGAACTTATGAGAAGGGGCAAGGATCTAGGAGGAAGACAAGTCAGATCAAGTGCTTCAAATGCTAAGAGTTTAGACACATGGTTGCTCAATATTTGAACAGACAAACCATGATCATCAAAGGAGATTCTTAAAGCTCAAAGTAGATAGAAATGGTGAGGAAATCGAGGAGGAGGTTATTCTTGAGAAGGAAACTACTCAAGAGGATGAACTGGTTAAGGAAGATGTGTTTGTCAAGGATCTAGACAAGCTAACTTTGGTTGTCCGACGTGCAATTGTAGACACCCCATTTTTCTACCATTTGTTTTAATTTTAGTCTCTTTTTACTTTTGATCCAATTTTATAAAAATTTGAAAAATTGAATTGAAAAAAATAGAAAAATAATAAAAAAGAAAAAATAATGATAATAATAAAAAACGAAAATTGAAATAAAATAAAAAATATAAAACGTTAAGTTGAGTCGAGTTAAGTTAGTTATTTAAGGTCGAGTCATATTACAACAAAATATATACGTGTGATTTAGTAAATTTAGAGTCTTTTGGACTTTATTAGAAAAATACTATTTAAGAAAAGTCTAATCACATATGAACTCATGAATGTGGATCTTGGTTCAATTTTGAATATTTTAACTAGACTAAAAAGAGTTATGATTTATTAAATAGGTTATGGGTCGTGGTTAATTAAATTGGGTTAAGTCCAACCCAAGATAAAAAGCCTAAGTAAGTTTGGGATTTCTAGAGACTTGATCTTAAAAATGAAATGGATTAAATCTTGAATGAAATTAATAAATTCAATTTGAGTATTATCGTATCCTTCAAATGTTGGATTTGTTAAGATTGAATCTTCACAACGAAAAGATCCAAAAGATCCAAGTTTATAGTTTATAAATAGTAGTTTTGGCTATAAAATTTTTAGAGTTTTTCACAACACACAAGCCATAATCTCCTGTATAATCTACATTCATGTCAATCACATAAGCTACGATCTCTTGCACCTACAACCCTTACACATGCATAACTCACAACCCTTAGTCACACGACATAACTCACGTCGACCGATCACAACACACACCTATACATTTGATCACAACATACGCTTGCAAGTCTAATTATACGAACACTCATACGCTTGTCTGATTGCAACACATGCTTGATTCACTTACACATCATATGGATAGTACAGTTCACTCTTCATAGCCATGTCCAGTACAGCATCGTCCATAACCCACTACACGGTCCACTCTATGTTCAGCAGCATACATAACACAAAAAGTTCAATCACATGCATGACCCGATCCGCGTAATCACTTTCCTTATTGTGGTGATCTAACTTGCTTAGGTAATTGGGTAAAATTGTTTTAGTTATTTATTTATTTTTAATAAATCGCTTGATTTTACTAACTTTGTTTTTCTTAGTGCAACTTGTTAGTTTAGTTGTTTCTTTTTAGAATAATCCTAACAAAAAATTATATATCATGCATTTTTATAGATAGATTTGCATTTTCTTAAAAAATTCATTTTCATAGAAATCGTATTCTTTTAGATTAAATAACATCTTTTAGATAAATTGCATCTTTTTCATAAAAATTGTATTTTTAGATATAGATACATATTTTTTCTAAGATTTATATTTTTGGTAAAAATATATATCTAAATTTTATATCTTAGTAGATCTAAATAAATCTTACATTTAGGGCTTTAGAAAATTAATTTTTTTTGCCACATAGTGGTTTTCTTAATAAAAAGCTTAATTAGAATATTTTCAAAAGATTTAGTTAGATAGATTATTTAAAATAGATTCATGAGATTAGATCTTTTAGGTTTTTTTTTTCTCAAAATAATAAATCGTTAAATAACGTAAATTTGGCTTGATTTTTTTTTTTAAATCAACCCACTAAATCTTTTCTAAAAAATAGAACTACGTTAGTTTGATCTTGATTAATAGGTACGTAGGCACCTCTGAGACAACCATAAAAATAATAAATTTTTTTTTCTTTTTCTTGAAAATTCTTAATAAAAAAATATATAAAAAAATTCATTTTAATTACACTTTTGCATATCTGTATATATTCTAGCATTTTTAAAATATTTGTAGACTAATAGCTAAATTAGGATTTTCCTACCAAAAAACTTAATTTTATTTTTTATCAGTTTAACTGGTTAGTGACTCTAATTTTTTAAAAGAAAATTTTTTTTCCTTAATTTAATGTTGAGTAATTTATATTAAACAGGCTAAACTTAATATAGGTTAAATTAAGGAAAACCAAAATAGAGCTCGATAGCAATGAGCATGGAACCCTCTACTGAGGTAAAGTAGAGAGAGAATTTATTCCACATTACTTGCAAGGCAAATGAACAAGTTTGTACACTCATGGTGGATAGTGGGAGTTACACTAATGTTACGTCTGCTGACTTAGTTAAGAAATTGAAGTTGCCGACTATCTTAAATCTAAAGCCGTACAAGTTGCATTGGTTAAATGAGAAAGGAGCATTATATGTCACTTAACAACTATTGTTGCCAATCTCTATTGAAAATTACTTTAATGAAATTCTCTATAACATGTTGCCTATGTGTGCGTCTCATATTTTGCTAAGTAGACCTTGTTTTTTTTTATAAGAGAGTTATACATGATGGGTTCGAAAACACCTACATGTACGAGAAGGATGGGAGAAAGATCACATTAAACCCTATGACATCGAGTCAAGTTAGCAAATTGCAAGCTAAACTTACTCGAAGACCTAAGTAGACTTTGATTCTAAGTAAAGCAAAGCTTTGAGAAGTTATTAAGGCTAATATGTTGACTTTCCTATTGATTAGACGATTGTTAGAATCAAAGGAGCAAATTGAGCTACCTTAAGAGGTTAAGGAACTACTAAATGAATATGTTGACCTATTTCCTGAACAATTACCTAAAGGATTACCCCATTTCTAAGGTATTGAGCACTGTATTGACTTAATACCCATCACTGCCCTATCAAACAAACCAGCGTATTGGATGAACCCTAAACATGCTGCTAAGCTTTAAAGATAAGTCAATGAACTTGAGGAAAAAGGTTATATTAGGGAAAGTCTCAACCCCTGTACTGTGTTGGCATTCCTTATGCCAAAAAATGATGTTACTTGACGAATGTGTGTCGATAGTAGAGTCATGAACAAGATCACCATCAAGTATCAGTATCTTATCCTTAGGTTAGATAATATGTTAGATGAACTAAATAGAGCTATGGACTTCAGCAAAATTAATTAGAATTTTGGTTACCAATAGATTCGAAAGAGGCTTAGAGATGAGCGGAAGACTGCATTCAAAACCCGACATAGACTCTAAGAGTAGATGCTAATGCCCTTTGGCTCGTCAAATGCCTCGAGTACTTTCATGCGATTGATGAACGATGTGCTAAGAAACCTAATCGATAAGTGTATCATGGTGTATTTTGATAACATCCTTATGTATAGTGCCGACTTGTTGAGTCATAATGAACATCTCCATACTGTACTTGACATACTCTGAGTTGAGAGGTTATTCAACAATTTAAAGAAGTGTTGTTTCAGCCAGGAGGAAATGGTATTTTAAGGTTATATAGTTAGCAGAGGAGGCTTGTCAATCAAGAAGATCCAAGCTATTGTCAAGTGGTCGATTCCAACCACTTGTGCTAAGGTGAGAAGTTTCCACAGACTGGTATCCTTTTACAGAAGATTCATCAAAAATTTCAATGACATTATTGCACCCCTTATTGAGCCAACAAAGAAGAATATTAAGTACAAGTGGGGAGAAAGAGAGGAGAGAAGTTTTATTAAAGTAAAGGCTAGACTAACTTTCACATCAATATTAGTTTTGCCTAACTTTGAGAAGATTTTTGAAATAGAATGTGACACGTCAGGCATTGAAATAAGTGCCATCTTAATGTAAGAAGGCCGACCAATTGCCTACCATAGTGAGAAGCTCAAAAGACCTCAATTGAACTACTTAGTATATGATAAAGAACTCCTAGCCCTTATCCGAGCACTTTAAGTGTGGTAACATTATCTATTGCCGAGAGAGTTTGTCATCTATCTAGATTATGAATCTTTAAGGTACCTTAGAAGTTATACTAAACTATCGAAGCAACAGGTACAATGGGTTGAATTCCTAGAAAGATTCAACTTTGTAATCAAATATAAACAAGGCAAGAGCAATGTAGTTGTTGATGTTTTATCAAGAAGACATCACCTTCTTACCAAGTTGCAAACCAAGCTGTTGGCGTTTGTGAGCATTAAGGAACAATATTAACAAGACCTCCACTTTGATCTTATATTTGGATGTTGTACCTACAAAAGAATAGTGGATGAGCACCATGTGGAGGATGACTATTTGTTCTGAGGTGGAAAATTGTATGTACCGACCCATTCAATCTAAGAGTTGTTGGTGAGAGAAGCCTATAGGGGAGGAATCTCCGACCATTTTGGAGAGAGAAGAATGTACAAGTTGTTAAGTAGAAAACCTTTTTGGCTAAGAATGAGATGAGACATACACTGAGTTATTGAGAGCTGTGTAACTTGTAAGAGGACTAAATGTTGAGCCAAACAAGGGAAAATAATGCCTTTACCTGTCCTAACCCGACCTTGGACTGAGTTGAGCATAGACTTTGTTTTTAGATTACCAAGAACTGCCCAAGACAAAGATTCTATGATGGTTGTCATAGATAGATTTAGTAAGATAACATACTTTGTGTCCTGCTCTAAGACTAACAATGCTTTAGTTATTGCTTCTCTCTTTTTGCAGGAAATTGTTTGATTACATGGCATGCTGAGAAGTGTAGTCTCGGATAGAGATCCAAAGTTTTTAAGCTATTTCTAAAGGACTCTTTGGTGGCATATGGAGACTAAACTACTGTTTAGCATTTCTTGTCACCTCTAAACTGATAGCCAAATAAAGGTAGTCAATTAAACTTTAGGATCATTGCTCCAAGCTGTAATAGGGAAGAACTTGGTTGATTGAATGCCTGTTTGCCTATAGTAGAATTCACTTACAACTGTACTATGCATAACACCACTAAGCAGATACACTTAGAAGTCATCTACAGCTTCAATCTAGAGCTCCCCCTTGACAATACCCCTGTACCTATGTTCGAACAAGAAGACCGTAACGTGAGACCTCAAGCACAGTCTCTACAGTAGATCTACAAGAAAGTTACTCAATATATTGACTAAGCTACCAAGAGAATGCAAGAGAGGAGAAAAGAAAGGAAGTTAGCACAGTTTTAGTTTAGAGATTTGGTATAGCTGCACTTAAGTAAGGAGAGGTTCCTGATAAAGAGAAAAAAATAAGTTGTCTACCCGAGCCAAAGGTCCCTTCAAAATACTCTAAAAGATCAACGATAATGCCTACCGATTGGAATTGCTCAATGACTATGGAGTCTCTAACACCTTTAATATTGCTAACCTCAACTCTTATCACCTTAAAGGAGAACTGAGTGAAGACTAGCTAGATTTGATCCCAAATCCAAATCAACTTGATAGGAATGATAAGAATCGGACTATTGGACCTTTAACCTGAAGCCGAGCTCGAGGTCTAGAAGGACTAACAAGGCGAATTCTCTTGTTTTAGTTAGTTCTTGCCGAAGTTGAGCTGATCCTCGCTATTGACCAACTCCTTATGCTGAGTTGAGTAACTATAATTCTCTTGGTAGTCAAGTGCCGACTCAATGTATGCTTAGTTGACGACTTGATCCCTTATGTGCCTACTTGGCCATGATCGAATTGAACTTTAGCTCAACAATATTGGTGTTGAGAAGTTAAGAGCTCCAACACTCATCTACAACCACATCGTCCCAGATAGACTTAGGTCTGCTTGACCTTCCATCCTAATTGTATCATTTGTCTGTTTCCACTAAAAGCATCTCTAAGAACCTGTTGCCATGTCTTCAAGACCTACATGAAGGATTCCACCACACTAATCCATTGATTTCTTTGATTTTTCATGTGTACCATTCATTATTCCTTATACATTACTTCTTTTAGATATTGTCCTTTTAGTCTTTTCTATTTTAGGTGAGTTTCCTAGTTTTTGAGGTACAAAAATACCTATTGTACATGTAACCATATCATCATATCTTAGAATATTAAATATACTATACTCCCTTGTGTGAACATTGCTCTTATTAGCTCGTTTACTTACTTTACTCTTATCCTAACCCTTAAATAAGATTAGGTATTGAATATCCTCACTAAACCACATCGTGTATCATATCGAGTTATGCCATGAGTTCTTAAAAGTTCCTTGGTGCATCATATTCTTGGAGTTGTTTGCTTGTTTACTTTTCTGTTTTTTGGACCCACCCTGATACATTCGCCCTTATCAGCTCTCGATGCGATGTATTAGTTGACCTAATGCCTTATGTACTTGAAGAAGAAACCAACCTTTAGACCCTTCAGTCGAACTTGACTCTGAGGCCTCTAGAGTTTAGCTAGATGTGTATTGACCTTACAATTGATTATAGGCAAGTTTTAGTATTAGGATAGGCCGTAGCTCAATTTGCTGTATAGTAATCAATTTAACCTTACTTTAATCTAAGCTGATGAAGAATTAATTATCAAGCTCCAAGCTTTGTCCACCTTAGCCAACCTTTCTAATACCGATGTCTCAACCTGAGGTCTTTATGCATTGACTAAGTCATCTAATCCATTTGCTGAAGTCCAAGTTTCTCCTTTCCAATCTACTCCTACTCCAAAACAGCTCGACTCCAATGAACCTTCGTGGCAGGGTATGGCTCCTACAATATCTTGACATTTGTTTTTCCTTTTCTAATATTATACTATATTACTTTTCATTGCAATTGACTTATTTACCCCTTTTTAGTATGTAATAGGATTTTGCAAGCCTGAATTACCCTTTTTTTAGTTTCATCTTCTAGATGTAATCTTAAGAACTTACTATAAATAGTCCTTATCATATACAACCATAATCATCTTTAAATGTGATGTGAATATTCATCTTCTTGTGAGAATTACCTTCTAATTTCGACTAGTAGCTAAGAGATAGTGGCAAGTGAACCTTGATCTTCCACTTATGCATCATATCAAACAAGGGATTAAGTCGTGTTGAACTCTCTGGTGCATCATATTCGAAGTGTAGCTTCGCATAGCTACAAGTTATAGTTAATTTTTTACTTTCTTATTAGATATTTTGAATGACCCACTATTATTGCAATAAACCCTAATGATAACTTAGCTCCTAAGTACACTACATAATATCACTTCAACATATAAATACCAAATTTATGGTTTTTTAGCACACAAATATAGCTTATATGCACATATATAAACTTATGCATATATATATATATATACATATATATATATATATGTACATACACTTAACTAGACATAAGGGATTGTAAATCTCATCACAAAAGCATACTAGTCATCTCATCCTAGATTTGTCACTAGTATCATCCATCAATGCAACAAGTTCACTATAATTGTCCAAAAAGGTATCCTGTTCCACCGGTGTGACCCAATTATAGTTTCCTTTCAATAGACCAATCAAAACAATTACAAATAATAAGTTAATAACAACCTACCTATCAATACATAGTAGTAAAGTGCCTAATCTATATATCACATGATTTTAGATCGTTGCCCCTTATAGGACTGCAATACTCAATACTTTGCTTTAACATAGATGATACATAATTTTAAGTTCATTTATATAAACCTCCATGCACAACCAATCAAGTAACAATATAAATGCTTATCTCTTTTGCTTGTTAAATCTTAAATTCTTCAAAAGAAGTTTTCTAATAATCACCCATAAATTAGTAGCTAATTATTATTAATCCATATAATCAATTTGAAAATCAAATCTAATTTATTCCTATAGCTACTCTTAAAGATCTAATCAAATTTAATCTTTATTTCAATTAGGGGTTTATGAATCCATATATTCTAGTACTTAAAAGATAAACAATTGAGTAGTTCAATTACTCAATTTCATCAACTAAAATGGAGAAGTGGTTAAATTATTTAAAATTAGGTCGACCAAAGCTATAATTAAGTTAGCTAAATTAAGTCGAATTTTAACCTATTGGTTCTTGTTCATTCCTAATCATAGGTTTTCTTTTCTTAATTTACTACTTAGATTTTAATTTATGGTTTCTTATAGGTTTCCATCATTGAAGTAATTAAGGCTCTTTTCTTAATTTGTTTCAAATTTCTTTAAAATCTTAGAATATAGCTTTCTTATATGAAACTTATTACTTTTGTTGTTCTTATTGGTTATACTTTTTGTTTGATTTTCTATGGTTTGTAAATGATTGTTTCTTGTAAAAACCACCTATACTTACATAAGATTTAGAATTCTCATTCTAATATTTAATTAAGGGATTTGTCTTAGAATCTTTTTAGGGTTTTAGTTTAGCCTAAACTATAATTCCTTTTCCAATTCCAAAAGTTTAGGAATATAAAGTTCAAATGATTTTATTTCTAAGAAATTAAGAGTTGTGATTGAAATATTTACTTACTGTGGCAAAATCCTTAGCTCCTTCTTCCTCTCTTATTACAACATGAGCAATCTTGTTGAAGTGAGTTATGAAATGGGTCAATTTCAATTATCAGATTGTTGTCGGTGCCTCTTATGAAGAGGAGTTCTCTTTAGCTTGATTTCCTTTCTTCTTAATTTAGCTTCCTATTTAAAAAATTTTAGGGAAAAGTACACATAAGTTCTCGACACTAGCTTGTTTTTCTGCTTCAAGCTTTATCCTTTTATTTTTTTCTATTTTAGTCCTCCACATTTTCAATTTTTTAGGGAAAAGTACACATAAGTTCTCAATATTTGCTTGTTTTTCTTCTTCAGCCTTATTCCTTTTATATTTTTTTTCTATTTCAGTCCTTCATATTTTCAATTTTTGTCAAATAAGTCCTTATTTTACTTTCCTTAGTGTTTCTGTTATTGAAAACATATGGTAGCTTATGATTCGTCCATGTATATTTAATAAATAAAATAATACAAAAATAATAAAAAAATATATAATAGAAAATATGAAAAGAAAACTTTTTCCAACCACCCTTTAACCTCAAGACAACTAGTTGGCAACCTTAACAGTTTTTAGGGTAGGTAAGGGGTAAGGTGGTCACAACCCCTCTAGCGGTAAGTGTCCACCTATGATTGCTAATGGGGTGTACCACTCACTTCACTAAGAAAGCCAAAATTCAACCATCCAATGGCAGAGTGTTTAGATTTCCTTTTTTCCTATAAATTTCCTTCTTTTTGTAATTTTGTTAAATTTTGTTGATTTACTTCAAAATTAACATTAACATATATGTGTGCATATATATTTTTGAAATATTTTATTTTTTAAAATTTTCATTATTTTCTAAATATTTTTCTACATTTTTTATTAGTTTATTTATTTTTCAAATAATTTATTTTATTATTTTATTTAATGGAATTATATGAACCAATAGAATATTGTCTTGTGTCTATGTATAACCGAAACATTAACGCCATTAGTTAAAAAACTCTATTATATGCTTTTACAAACGTTGAGGACTCTTAAAAATTTTGATGATTAAGATAGAAAAAGAGGCAAAAGTTGATGACTTTTTATATTTTTCTCAAAATTTTATTCATTTAATCTTATTAAAATATGAAAAAAACTTTGAAATACTTTATTTAATATGGAGTTAATGTAGTGTTCTTAGTTGCTCATCACATGACATGTCATATTTATTTATCAGCACTTTATGGTTCTTCGACATTTCAATAAGTATAGAGATAATACACAATACTAACATGGTGAACGGAATGAAAAAACGATTATAATATGAAGAAACATATTTATGGTGTAAATTAATTATTGTCATCTTTATTGTGTTTTTTTTTTTTTTTACACCAATAAAAGTTTTTACGCAAAAGTTAGGTGTGACTTGTATTTTTACATAGTGGATGAAACGCAAAAGATGATTACAATATGAATCAACTAGAGAGTGCTGTAAATTAATAAAATATGATCTTTCATTGTACCTTTTGTACGGATACAAATTTATACACAAAATAAGATAGATGCCAATTCGCTAAGATAGATTGCTATTTGCTATACTCTTTAAAAATTAGACAGTAGACCTGGCATCTAGTTTATAACATAAGTTATTCCCTTGAAAAACTGTATTAACACATAAGAGTCTAAAATTATTGTTTTACAAAGACATCAGGGTAATAATAAGTAGGAATGAAGGCAACTTGATTTGATATAATTTAATCTCTTATCTCTACTGAGCCAAATCTAATATAATGACTTGGCTTTGTTTGTTTTTTTAAATCAAACCTCATCATATTATTCGATTCGTAAATTTTTTTAATCTAATTAAAATCAGTTCGATCTGATTTAATTCTTAGTTCTAACTATTAATGTCAAATTTTCACCGAATATTTTTATTTTCAATAACATATTTTCTTTTCTATTAAACTTTTATATATTTTGCGTTAATTTCTCGTGTATTTATTATGTGTAACGATACTTGATAAAAAGTTACATAACATTATAACAAATCCAACTTGATTAGATGAGTATGAGAAACTTTGTGTAAATGAATAGCAACAAGGAGAGAGAAGTCAAATTGCTCATCTAAAAGCGATACAAAATAGATAAAAGAGACGAGCTAAAGACTGAAAAAGAGATGAGACACATAAAGAGCACCTAGGTCAAACCTTTGATTTGAAAATATATATGAAAATGATAATTTAAAAAATAAAAATTTCTAAATATGAAATTTTATATAGAACTCAATGGATTTAATGTTAATAATTGACTCATAAATAAGACAAATAAGAATAAGATATGAAAATTTTAATAAAATCCATGAAAATTGACTAGAAAAATAAAAAATTATGAAAAACTTGAGTAAATTTTTTTGTTTAACTAATTGGTTCAATTCGATCTAAAATGATTCGATTCAATTTGATTCACTTTCCCAACCGAACATGCGAACCAAATCATCTGTAAACAAACCGATTTTTCAATTTGATAAGATTTAGTTCACGGTTCGAATTGTTATTCACAATTTTATTGCTTAGCCTTAACAATAAGAGCATTACTTGAATTTTTAGTATTTTTCCAATTTTACATTGGAGATTTGAAATTGCTAAATACCATAACTAAGTTAACTTTTATTTATCAAATCTTGCACCTATAATTTAAAATTGTTAGATATCATATCATGTAAAACCTTTACTAATTAAATTTATCACCTTTACCTTCTTAAGAAAGATAACACAACAAATATTCATTAAGTAAAAAGTATAAGTGCAAACAATATAGATATATAGTAAATTCGTTAAGTAAAAATTTGATTGAATATAATATTTAATAACTTTAAATTTGATAATTAAAAATAGTAGTGATTAAAATCTTCTCCAAAACTTTCATCTTTATCATCTTTGATTCCTCGTTTGTAATGTAATTAGTGTCATGAGTTGAAATAATATAATTTTTGCTATTTCTTTTCTTCATGAATTATGACTTCTTAAATTTTTTTTTAATCTTTAATTTTTCTTTACTTGTAAAATACGTTATTACATATTATATATATTTAAGTACTTATAAAATAAACGTGCGTAGAATATATATACAAACAATGAATATAACATACATATGAACAGTTCACAAAAAATATATGCATATATACATATGTACATATATATTATAATATATAATATAATATATACTTTGTGTAGATATAATATAATTATATTATTGTGTATGTATAATAAATACATATAGAATATATATTATAGCATATATATAATATATATGAGAATATATACATATATTACATACATATATATTTACATGCATAATATAATTATATTAGTGTATATATAATAAAGACGTATATAATAAATATTATAGCATACATATAATATATATGCATTTACACGCATACTATGTACATATACATACACACATGTACGTTGTTTTTTATAATGTACATATACGGAAATATCATACGTACATATGCATACATAAAAGAGTAATATAATACGTACATGCATATATAAAATGTATACATTATTTATTCCTTACAATTTACAAACGGATATATTGTACATATTTGTTCAAAATATTTTTCTATGACCAAAATATACTTTACATAATTGAACTATTTTTTTTTCCACATTATATTTTGGATAGCATAATAAGTAACAACCTCTTTAATTTATTGTATAATGCGTGACTATAATGTAATAAATACTAATAAATGTTCGAACTTGGAAAAATTAACAAATATATAATATCGTAAATTACCGTAAATATACTAATGATATTTTGGATATTATAATTGAAGTCTAATTAGAGGCAGACAGGGTAAGCGAATAAACGGACCCCATGTGAAAAGTACGAATAAGCAAAACGCAGGCACAATGAGCCGGACATACGAAAAGCACCATCATACAAATTTTATTCATGGTAGCCCAATTACGACTCCTAATTCCACTTAATTCTCCAAAAGGATAGTTGACGTTACTCATACACCCGACACGGTTTCTCTCTCTCTCTCTCTCTCTCTCTCTCTTTCTCTCTCCCCACCCCCCCCTCCTCCTCAATCCAGACAAGAACAGGCTATAAAAGCCATACACATCAGTGACTACCGAGTACCGACTCCACAAAGGAAAGTGATGATCTAACCCATTATTTAAGTAAATTTACGAGTACGAACTGTAGAGGGCGTTATGATGTCAAATTCCACTGTTCTCTATTCTTTATGTGTGTTGTATCGTGAGATCACTGCACAAAATTAAATGAAAAATAGAAAAGATAATCGCAGATTAAATAAAAAAATTGAAATTGAAAACCATTTCTATCATGTATAAGTGGGCTCAACAGCTGAACCTCCATCCTAAATCTATAATTTCGTCCTGCCAATTTTTTTTTTTTTTTTTAATGTTCTTTATACCCTTTAATCTATTTGAAAAAATAAATGAAAGAAAAATTTTATGAAGTGCCTTTCCTCCTTCCTTTCCTTGATCTCCAGATTATTGCTGAAGGATCGGGACATAATCTATAGGGAATTTTTGGTGGCGGAACATCAGGAAGTCTGCAATTTAATTCGGGGGGAAAAACGAAGGTCATGTTAAATATCATAAGCCAAAAAAATAAATAACAATGGAATTGTTACATCCTATGTTCTTTTATAATCATTTTTCAAGATCAAAAAAATTATACTCATAACAGAAAATAAAGTAGAATTAATTGATGCCTCTTTTTTTTTTTTTTTTTGGGTTGGGGGTGGCTGGGGGGGAGTGCCGTGGGTGGGTGGGTGGGGACGGGGGAGAGGTTGGGGTGTGGGGTTTGTGGGAGGAGTTGGCTAAAGCCGTAATACAGTTAGCAGGAAGCATTGATTCTCCTCCCTCGTCTTTATGCAATTAGCCGAAAGACAGAACTTAATTGTTTCGTTTCTGATGCTACTAAAGTTACAAGGTTTTTGATAATCTTTATTTGATTCTTTATAGTAATACTTAAAATATGTTTTATAGTCTCTCTGTATGTTCAAAATGCATTACAACAATCATGATACTTTTAAATATCTCCATCATATACAATCCATGATTAAGGATATAAACGAATCTAGTTAAGATGTTACAGCATTGAATCTAAACTCGAACTCGATACAAAATTTTAAAATTTCGGCTTAATTGGTGCTTGGTAGAGCACGGAATTTTAAGCTCAAGTATAATTTAAAGTGATACTCAACAAACTTCATTTAAATTTAATTTATCTAAAAATATATTTTATTATAATTATAACGTTATTAATAATAAAAATCAATTGGAATTTAATTAAATAATTAAATTAAACACCGTAAAGTTTGAGTCCGATTGGAGTATTTTTGAGTCGAATTAAGTTAGATTGTTCTATAAGAGAGTATTGGGACGGTGAAGAGAGGATGTTAGTCGTAAGGCCCGAGGGAGCAGGTAAAATACTACGTTCGGTGGAGAAACTTGAGAAGAAATCGAATCTTACCGCAATCCATTAATCTCGATCTGGGAAAAGTCCATCATGTTTGTTGAACTGTCGAATACTACGTTGGTCTTCTTGTTCCTTAGTGATGGAGGTGGTTGTTTAATTGCCAGGACTCTGCAATTGAAGTTGTTTGCTATGTTACTGTGGGCCATTGCCAATCTGCAACCGAGTTAAAAATAAACCATTATGGCACTTTACCTATTCATATTTTAAACTCTGTTTATATCGTATTTTTATCTTCTTGAATTGCTGTACATTGTGTGAGAATCTTTTTCATCATCTCAAAAATCACTGTGGTAATACTGCTAACAATTCGTAAAATATACCATTTTATAATCCGTACCATTTCAATAGGAACGTATATAAGTAACTTGCATATATAATCCCCTATATTTATTTCATGTGTTAAACCACGTCTCTAAAATAAGTATTTAGATCTCTACTTCACACCTGTTTATGACCATTTTATTCCTGCTTAAAAAGATTAATTAAAATTAAATAAATTACATAAAATCAGAAAAAAAAGGAGAGTTGATTTTTACTCTTCAAGCTTTGAATACCTTATTGTTTTCTTTTGTTATTTTTACCATAGATAAAGTTGCTACATTAATAGGCATGAAAGCCTATTTTTATATTATAAAGAGAGAGGAAGTGCGTCTACAGCAATATAAAAAGTTTATTTTCACTTTATCCTCAATTCTATACGGTAAACTCAACTTCCATTCATTATTCTTATTTATTTATTTTACCAATTATTTTAGGGGAAATAGAAATAAAACCGAATCCCTCGTCTTAGAACTATTATTTTACGTTAGGTATATAAGAATGGTTTAAAATGGAATGGAATAAAATAAGAAGGGGAATGATAAATCACTTCTTATATTTGAAAATATATGTAGAAATAAATAAAATAAAGTGAAATTAAATGAGTATATAGTGAAAATTACCTAAATGACCTTTAATTATTAAACGTTATAGTTACATTGAAGGATAAATAAGTAATTTGATTATTAATAATAAATAAGAAAGGAGTGGAATCACCAATTCCACTTTTAAAGAGGTGGAATCGAAGATTTCGGCTTTTAAACATATTTTCAAACATAAAAAAAGAGTTTAAACCCAAAATTACAATTTCACTCCGATCTATTCTTACAAACTACAATGATCTCAACAACTTCCAATTTAGCTTCTAATATTTTGTTTTCTGTTACTGAAGGTGCATCTAATTGCCAAAAAGAAAGAAAGTTCATGTCGAAACCCAGGAAGAGCTTCTTGTTATAAATTGATCATGTCTTGGGAAAATCGACATGGCAAGGGCAACAAACTTAGCTTGGCCTAGTCCTATAGAATATAGAGCATGTTTGAACGTGGCAAACAAGATAATGTAAAATAGACATATTTATTCATATCTTAAATTTTAAAAAATACACCAAAATGCAATATATATATATATAATTGCAAAGGATTTGAAAATAGCAACAATTCAATAAAATATTCAATATGTCAGTTTAATACGTATGTTGTTCATTATTTAAATGTTCATATTGATTATACCTAATGGATAAATCATATTGACAATCCTAGCCTAGAAATACTAGAACCTGTATATGCAATCGAAATTAAAATTGTATGTGTGAAACCATTGCCGGACTAGTGAAGTATACTAATTTTGGACACGTGCAATGACAAAAACCCCTCTAATGCCTTGCAAAATTAACCTAATCCATGCTGAAGAAACTAAATTTCTAAATGCTAACCCAATGCAATGACACGACAGAAGCTTAATATTTCGAGAAGCCATGCCATTGTGCTGCTCACCAAGCTGAACCGACTCGAACTCGGTCTGGAACCGCTGGTTCATAGACGTGATGATGGTTGAATTGCGATTGATTCGATTAGTTATGGTTGCAAGCCTATTTAACTTATTTGGTGGTTTAAAGGTTGGTTTGACTTTTTTATTTTTTTAATTTTAATATTTACCTTTTTTATTAATTTTAATAATTTCTAATTTTTTTATTAATTTTTTACTTAATTCGATTTCAACTTTTGTGTATTTTTTCTCCAAACATGATCTCCTTTCTCAATTTTTTTTTTTAAATTGCACTAGTTCGTTAATAGTTTTTAATTTTCTTTTATTAATTTCTTACTTAACGTGGTTTTAATATTTTTATCTTTTCCTCTCAAATTTTATTTTTTTCCATATTCAAGTTTTTAATATTTGATAAGTTTTACAAAAAAAACTTACATTAACTTAAATGAAATTTTACATATATCCTTAATATATAATTAACTTATGATTAGTCCTCTATAATTAGTTTGATTATATTATTTTTAAAAAATTTTTATTTATCATCACAAAAAAGGTAATTTTGATATGTCATGACCTAATGAACATCATTCAATTATTTTTTCCAACTTAATGATCTTAGTTCTCTCTCTTTATCTTTCCTTTGTTTTTTTCTTTTTAAGTGAGTAAACCTATGAAGCTGAACTGCCGATTCGATGGTGAGCCAATCTATTGGTTTAGGTGGTTTATACTCCTTGAACAGCTTATGCAGTTAGGGCCCGACGGTTTAAGCTCGATCATTTTCAAGTTGTATTAGTTCATGGTTCGAAACAGATCTTTACATGAGTCAAAATACATGTATAAAATGGTAGGTCAAACCAATTTAACAGAAAGTTAATATGTATGATAAATATTGGAATATTCACATATTTCGAAATATATATATCACATATGTAAATGTGAATCACCCTTTTTAACTAAATATATATGCGTAACCCGTATCATGATGTTCGGCGAGAGCATTACCGATCGAGGGATAAATACAATTTTTCGAGATTTAGTGACAAATTTTTATTTTTTGTAATTTAGTGTTCATATTATTTATTTCATTGCAATTTGACGAAAGTTTTAACTAAAAAATAAAAAAAAAAGTAGATACTAAATTGCATCCAAATTGAAAATATAGACACTACATTGCAAATAAGAAAAATTTAGATACTAAAATTGCTAAAAATTAAAGGCATAGGCATTGATAATGTATTTATCCCACAATTTGATAGAAAGTTAGAAGTTATTAGATTTCTACATAGGAATTGTTTAGAATTGAGTTCTCTCCTAATTAATTCTTGAAGTTTGACTCTATTAAAGTTCGTAACTAATGATATCTTGATCGTGACAAACTTTCTTTACAATTGATCATTTAAAATAGTGTTTTGAAGTAATATTATTTTCCAGGATCAATTGTAGTATAAACGTGATCTTCATGGTTTAAAAATCCATTATGAAGAGGCAAAAGTGCCACATTAGGGTTTCATAATAGTACCCTAAGGACTTTGACAATGAGTGAATGATCAGAGGATGTGGTTTCCCTATCCTTGGGACAAAGGAACTTGCACGTCGTGTCAAAGCTTATGATGTCCATGGAAAATTCATTAGTGATTATACTTTATGGAGAAACCTTCCCCTGGTGGAGCCCTAGTTATGTTGGCTATTTTCGCCGGTATATATGAACATGGCATGTGAATCATTAGATTATTAGAGCTTATCATCGTCGATGTATGCAAACCACAAAAATTCTTTCTAAAGAGATCAATTGCATAGTTTCCGATTTGGACCATCTATTTTTACGCTCGATATATGCAACTCAGTTCTGTACATATATATTTTCCCCTTCTCCCTTTATATTACGTTAATTTGAAATCTCGGAACAAAATTAATTATGAAAGTGAAAGCCTGACTAGAAAGTGTACTTTATGTATTAAGACAAAATTATAAACAAAAGATTTGGTATCCATCATTTGTTTTTGCAAATTGGAGCCATATGTATGCAAAATGACACCGGTGAAAAGTGTGATATAGATTGTCCCTGAAATAATGGCCCTGCGCTGCTGTTGACTATTTATTCTACCACCTAAAAGACAAGCACTTTAATCTTACTAATAAGCAATATATAAGTGGATTAGTGATATATTAATACTAATAAAATTATAATATGTAAAAATATAAATATTAATCTTTTAAAATTTAAATAATATTATTGGTATTTGTGCATTATTATTTTATTAATCCACCCGACCTATTCATATCATTGAATTTTTTTCCCTAAAATCGGATTAAACTTCTTTCTATTTTCGAAAACATACCACCATGTATACGAAATTTAGTAATAAATCGATCCAGCTTTTGCAGTTAGAGGAAAAACGGACAGAAACATATTCAAGAAAATGTTACCCAAAAACATTTATCCCAAGGTTCCTTCTATCCTTCCTTTCTTTAAAACCTTTATGCAGGTTAAATTTGATCGGGTACTTATGGCATAGATGCCATGAAAATTTGATTACTTAAGGTCAATTATCTCTGCTTGCTGAATTTTACTAAAATTTTACAATTTAGCTATAAAATGAACCGAAAAATAAGTAAATGTATAAATAAACATGAACAAATGGGATAAATTAGATGTATTGGTTGATATAAAATTAAATGTCATTTATTTCTGGAAGAATAAAATAAAATAAAATAAAATTCCATTTTCCTGGAAGCTGCAGGTAGGCAAACAACTTTAGCCCAATGAGGAAAACTTACCTGTAGAGAAAGCTGTGATCATGGAGACCAACAACAAGCGTAGCAGCACCAATTTCTCTCGCCATGGAAGCAATTTTCACACCCTCTTGATCACCTTCTGTAACTACAATTTCAATATTTGCCTGTCACGTACAATCACACAGATTATATGGATCAAACGGCAGTTCCGCATGATGAAATACTGTAATCGACTAATTTGTTGTTCCGAATAAACCGGTCTAAATACGGCCGTACCAGTAGATTCTAGGAAATTGGAAACTTACGTTGGGGAAAGTATTGCATAGGTCCTTGAAGGAAAGAGCCAATTGATAGCCTTGTAAACGCAGGAGTCTAAGCGTCTTTTTGTTTCTGGACATTGAAGAAGGATAGACATGAAGAAGAGTGATAACATCGCCATATCTTATTAGGTTATGGAGCGCCCAATTGAGCGCTGTTCTAGCTGCATCCACATCTTCTACCACCACTACTATTCTCCTAACATCCATTTTTTAATTTTTTTTTTCTTTTTTCCCCTCTCTCTCTCTCTCTCTCTCTCCCTACCCTGTAGACTTTATGAGCCTAGTTGGGTTTGTCACGGTTCAGACACCCTTTTCTCTCTATGTAGGACATCTACATGATGATTTATGGAATGGGTTTGGATCAATTATTATCTATTTCTTTGAAACCCCCCACTCTCTTTCTCTCTCTAGGTCAGCCAAATAGGACTAGAACGGACTAAATAGGACATATGTATAAATGTTTGCCAGTCATTTGAGAGGTATTCTTATTTACGTCGTATTAAAGGGTGTCTTTGTATGATGGCAAAAAAAAAAAAAAAAGAGTGTCTTTGTACACCGTGTCTAAAAGAAAACTGTAGTATTTAGTAGTTTACAGAAAAAATAAATATATAAAATAGTATAAACATTTTTATTTGTTATTTTAACAAATATCCTGAGAAGTTCAATAATATTTTCGTTTATATTCATAGATTGTAGAAAATGATTTGTATTCCTTATCATAAATTACAGCGTCATTTATAATATATATTTGCTATATTGTCTATGTATGAGTTTTTCCTTTTTTCCCCTTTTCTGATAGTAGATAATAGGTAAGTAATGTAAGGGGATATTACATTACATATTTAGCTTATTAGGGAAATAAAGACGTCTCGAAAAAATTTCAATTTTTTCAATGTTGTTCAATTTTTCGATGGCTCTCTAGCAACAGCAAACAATTTTTTTTTTTTTTTTTCAATAGCCACATGAGATTTAAATTTTGACTTGAAATGAATTTTACTGTGGTTTTTATACAACCATAGTTGTTCTATCTTATTGGTAATGAATATTTGTCTTTTAACAATTCTTTAAAATTATAACTAAATTGCTAATCTAATCTTTCTCATTATTTTTGTTCAACATTTGGCAAACTATGTGGGGCAGAAAAAAATATAGTTGGGGAACTAAATGACCTAGCAAGTGCCAATTGTCACTAACCCATTTTTCATTCTTATAACCATTTTGTCTTATTTGATTTATGATTGATTTTCGTCATTTCCATTTATTGACTATACTACCCTCTTAAGTTCTATTATCTTGTGAACATGCATTTCGTCTCGCAATACATTAAAGTCTGTTTCCAAAATTTAATTTTGATTTTTTTGTTTTTAATTTAATCAAAGAAAATAATAATATATACATATATAAGACAAATAAAATAATATTTAAAAAAAATAGAAATTTACGGTAAAATTAAAAACAATTACACCTAAGGAAAACAAAATGTTTCAAGTCCATTATGCTATTAGTTTGAACCCTGGAATTGAAATCTATTTTGTTAAGTTATGCGATTTTGGTCGTCAAAAAACATAACACGGTTTAAATCAAGTAATGAATCATAAAAATTATTGGGAAAATTATATAAATATAACTTGTGTTTTAAAGTTTTTGTGAAGAAATAATCTAATTTAATTGATGCTAGAACAAGGTCAAGGATAAGTAGGTTTTCAGGTATTATGCTACAACATTCCTAGATGTAGGTTCCCAAAATCTGAATGAGCTGTAGTCTCATGGAACCATTCTTGAACCTATACACATGGTTTTTTTAATTTTATTATTATTATTATTTTTTTTGCTTATTGTCGGTTTATTTATTTATTTTACAATATGACTACTTTATTAGATATGCTACTTTTATTTGAAACTGGTTTTATGATGTAAGTTAATTAGCCTGATAGTGCCACTATAGATACAACATCAACTAAAACCAAATTAAGCCTTAAAATATATCAACCAAGTGGTATGTTATTAAGAAGAATGTAAATAGTTTATCATCTATATAATACATAATAAAATACATATATCTCATTACTTGGCATATATGGTATATGAGTATGTTTATAAGTAAGGCGCTTAGATTGTTACATCAATATTCTAGGCGTCCCTATTTCTTAAGTATATCTTTACTGCATAAAAGAATACTTTACAAACTTTACTAATTAAATTTTTAAATCTTTTACAAATCTTGTACTAACATTAGTTTTCAAAATAATATATAAAATATAATATGTTTATTGCTATATATTATATTGATAATATTTTATTTATTATTAGTAAAAAGTATAAAAAAAAAGGCATAGGCCATTGCTTAAGCAATAGCCATTGAAAGAGCAAAGCAAAACTAGCCATGAAGTTGAAATGTTAAACAAAATAAGAGACATAAAAGGTTGTTGGAGCACCCTACCTTATTTGAGTACCCTTTTGTGCATCTGAAAAGAAAAAGCGAGGTGCTTAGTGTCAAGATCTCTTCTTGTAACATCTTATTCCCGTAAGGGGCTAATCTTTTGTGGATATTATAACATATAAGGGACTTTTTTTCAGTTTAATTAGAGCTTTACTATTATTAGAAATTTTTACTTTTAGAAAGTGGTGTCATTTCACTAATTTTAATGTCTTCTCCTACCAGGTCAAAAAATGTTCATAAAACTCTTTACGGGGGTATAGATACCCTTTTGGATTGAAACTCTTACTCACCATGTTGATTGATCACAACCGACGGCATCTGTTACATATACATTACCTCCGTGCATACACATTATAGCTTTGTATTACTATTGAAATTAATAAAAGTGTGCTATTTATTTTTTCATTCGTGCTCATATCTTTTATAT
Source organism: Lumnitzera littorea (assembly GCA_024138015.1). Classification (NCBI taxonomy): domain Eukaryota; kingdom Viridiplantae; phylum Streptophyta; class Magnoliopsida; order Myrtales; family Combretaceae; genus Lumnitzera; species Lumnitzera littorea. The sequence continues at coordinate 56,611,606 of JAMXBB010000004.1, read as the reverse complement.
TACTGTTAGCTTTCCTCCTTGTTTGTGTTGTTTATAGGTTTGGGCCTTATTGGCCAGTGTTGTATGTGGTTAGGCTTACCTATTACTGTAGAGGCAGGATAGTAAGTACCACACGGTTTATTTGTAAGCTAGATAAAGCGCCTGACTGTGATAGTTGGTATCAGAGCTCAGGTTATTCCAATGGGAACAACCATAACACGATAAGAGGAAGTGAGCAATAGATTAGATAACTTAGAGGAAATCCTCAAGGGATTGTCTAAGCGGATAGATGATTTGGTTGCACTATTAATAAGAGTGGCTAAAGTTGAGGCCAATCATTAGGAAATGAATGTTAAGATGATCAAGATGGTTGAGAATTTCGATGTTACAATGTAGACACTTAGAGAGGAAATGTACATGATGATTGATGAGTCAAGACGACAGTTAGAGACTTAAGTGGAAGACTTGAGAAGATAGGTTATTACTCATGCCTCAACCGAAACTGTTGAGGGGTTGAAGGCACAAGTGGCTATTTTAACCCTGGTTATAGGGGATGTTCCTTCCTCTTCCCCTGCCCTCATACATGTTCCTGCTTATGCAAGACATTTGAAGATGCCTGAACCTAAGGCATTCATTGGTGTGAAGGACGCCAAGTTGTTGGAGAACTTTTTATTTGATATGCAGTGGAATTTTGCCATTGTAGGGATAAATAATGAGAGAACAAAGGTGACCATGGCTACAATGTACTTAACTAGTGGTGCTAAGTTGTGGTGGTGCACCAAGTATGAGGAAATCCAAAATGGCAACGCTTATGTAGATACGTAGGAGGAGTTGAAGGTTGAGTTGCGAACTAAGCTTTTCCTTGAGAATGTAGAGTATGAAAGAAGTTGATGGAACTTCAACAGGGTGATGGCATTAGAAAGTATGTCCATGGGTTCTTGACATTGATGTTGGACATCAAAGCATGGCCGAAAATGATAAGCTATTCTATTTCTTAGAAGGACTGAAACCTTATGCCAGGAATGAGTTACAAAAGCAATGGTAACTTGGCTACAGTGAAGGCAACAATTGAGCACTTGATTGACTATACTCATGACAATAAAGGCAAGAGCGTATTGACAGGATACAAGGTTAGAAAGTCAGTCAAGTCGGGCAAACCCAAGAGTGGGGGAGCCTTAAGTTTAAGTAGTAGCAGTAGTAATATTGGAGGGGGTCAGAGGAAATCTTATAACTCTCATCAGTTCGGAAAGAGTGGGGTAACCAATGGAGATAAGATGCCCTTATTCTCATGTTTTCTGTGTAATGAACCACATAAAGTAGCTGAATGTTCACATAGGGCTATACTCAAGGCTATGGCATGAAAAGCGGAGAGTATATGCCAAGATGAAGAGTCGGGGAGTAATGGGGAGGATCAACCCTAAATGGGTGCATTACATATGCTGTTGGCTGTTAGAAAGAGTTCTTCAGTGCAACGTAAGCCTATGACCAACAACAAGTTGATGTATGTCCAATTGAGCATCAACGGCAAGAGTGCTAGTGCAATGGTAGATTTTGATGCTACACACAACTTCATTGATGTGCTCGAGGCTTAAAGGTTGGGGTTGGTGTTTGCTGAAGACATTAGCCAGATTAAAGTTGTTAACTCTAAGGCCTGTCTTGTTTAAGGAGTTGCAAGAGGAGTGAAAGTGAGGGTTGGAGATTGGAGTGAAAATCTTAACTTCACAGTTGTTCCATTAGACGACTTCAACATAGTCCTTCAAATAGATTTCTTGAGATAAGCCAAAGTTGCTCCCGTACCCGTAACAAATTGCTTCTTATTCATGGGTGAAAAGCCTTGCTGTGTAACAGTTTAGAGGAACAGGGCAAACAACAATGGTAAGGAAGGGAAGAATATTGGTGCTATGATGCTATCAGTGTTCCAATTGAAGAGAGGGCTTAAACATTAAGAGCCAACTTTCTTGTTTGTCCTTATAGAGAAAGAGGAAGTAGAAAAGACGGAGATACCGATGGTAATAGAGAATGTCTTGAAGAAGTATAATTATGTGACAGTTGACAAGCACTTGAAGGAATTACCTCCTAAATGGTCGATGGACCACGATATTGAGTTGATTCTTGGTGCTAAACTACCCACCAGAGCTCCTTATAGAATGTCACCTCCCGAACTTGCCAAATCGAAGAAGCATTTGGATGAGTTGTTAGAGGCAGGCTTCATTCGACCCTCAAAAGCACCATACAAGTCTCCTATTCTATTTCAGAAGAAGTAGAATGGAAGTTTGATATTGTGTATTGATTATTGAGCTCTAAACAAGTTGACGGTGAAGAATCATTATCTAATCCCTCTAATCACTGATTTGTTTGATCAACTAAGCAAGGCTAAGTATTTTACAAAGCTTGATCTTCACTCAGGCTATCATTAGGTTCGTATTGTTGAAGGTGATGAGCCCAAAACGATGTGTATAAATTGGTATGGTGCTTATGAGTTCTTGATGATGCCTTTTGATCTCACTAATGCTTTTGTAACATTTTGTACCTTAATGAATAATGTATTTTATGAATATCTCGACAAATTTGTAGTCGTCTATCTAGATAGCATTATTGTGTATAATAGGATATTGTAGGACCATGTGAAGTACTTACCAATGGTTTTCAAGAAGTTGCAGGAGAACCATTTGTACGTGAAGCGCGAGCAATGTGCCTTTGCCCAGAGGCACATCAACTTCTTGGGTCATGTTATTGAGGAAGGGCAGATCTGAATGGATATGGCTAAGGTAGAAGCAATCAGGCAATGGTTAGTGCCTAAGAGTGTAACGGAGTTGTGGTCCTTCCTTAGACTTGCAAATTACTATAGAAGATTTGTTGAAGGATATTTCCGCCGAGTTGTACCCCCTACAAATTTGTTAAAGAAGGACCAAGCTTGGTCATGGGATGAGAGATGTCAAAGTGCCTTCAAAGAGTTGAAGTGTGTAGTGATGGAGGAGCTAGTCCTTGCACTTCTTGACATTTTTAAGCCTTTTAAAGTCCATATGGATGCCTCAGACATTACATTAGGGGGAGTGTTGATGTAAGAGGGTTATTTAGTAGCATACAAGAGTAGGAAGTTAAATCAAATAGAATACAGGTACTCAGCATAAGAGAAGGAGTTACTTGCAATCGTTCACTGTCTAAATACTTGGAAACACTATTTGTTGGGATCAAAGTTTCTAGTGAAGATAGACAATTCTACTGTTAGCCATATATTAACTCAACCGAAGCTCTTGGTCGAGCAAGTAAGATGGCAAGAGTTTTTTTGTAGAGTTTGATATAGAGATTGAGTACCGCAGTAAGTGGACTAATCAGGTGGCAGATGCTTTAAATAGGTGAGCTAATTTGGCATCCTTAGCGTAGATTGCACACTAGTCGGCGAGTTAAATCATGACTTCAATTTAAGAGTAGATTAAGTAACATATAGGTCAAGACCTGTTGGCAAAAAATCTTAAGCAGTTGGTTGAGGAAAGGAAGACTCATAGATTTTGGATAGAAGGCGACCTCATCTATACAAAGGGGCACCAGTTATATGTTTCGAAGGTAGCAGCTTGAGAAGGACACTCATGAGAGAGTATCATGATACTTTATGGGCTAGACATCTCGGTTGGCAGAGGACACTAGGCTTGTTGAAGCAGGGTTATTATTGGCCAGATATGAAGGAGGATGTGATGAGTTATACGAAGGCTTGCTTAACTTGCTAGTAGGATAAAGTTGAGAGGTAGAAGATAATAGACTTATTAGAGCCACTTCCAGTGCCATCTTGCCCATGGAAGAGCGTGTCTATGGACTTTATTACTTTCCTACCAAAAGTAGGGGAGCACTCATCCATTTTTGTTGTTATTGATAGGTTCTCTAAGTATGCCACCTTCATTCCTATCATGAAGAGCTTAAGTGCAGAAGAGATAGCCTAGCTTTTCTTTAAGTATGTGGTGAAGTTTTGGGGTATGCCCTAAAATATTGTGAGTGATAGGGATGCTAGGTTTATAAGGAACTTTTGGATAGAGTTGTTCTACATCATAGGTTCCAAGATGAGCATGACCTCCAATTATCATCCATAGAGTAATGATAGATAGAGATATTCCACAGTTTACTAGATGAATACCTTTGGCACTTTGTTAGTACTAACCAGAAGAATTGGGTTGACTTATTAGATATTGCCTAATTCTGTTTCAACATCCAGTGGAGCTCTTCCTTTAACAAGAGCCCTATAGAGATCGTTATGGGTCAGCAACTATTGTTACCTTACACAGTAGCAGCACCATATACTAGAAGATGCCTAAGAGCTTATCAGTTCACCAAGGATTGGAAGCAGAGTTTAGAAGTAGCAAAAGTGTACCTTGAAAAGGCTTCTAAGAGGATGAAGAAATGGGCAAATCAAAACTGCTGACCTAGAGAGTTCAATGTTGGAGATTAAGTCCTCATAAAGTTTCTTCCAAAATAGGTTAGATCATTAAGGAACAAGGATAGAAGATTGATCCAAAAGTACATTGGTTTATTTCTTGTCATCTCAAAGATTAGAAGAGTAGCCTATAAGGTCGAGTCTCCCGCGTGGTTGAAGGTCCATCCAGTTTTTCATGTTAGCGTCTTAAAGCCATATTATCTAGACATGAAAGACCCATCTCGTAATGTGTCAAAGTAGTCATATGTCAAGGTCAAGTTCATCTTGAGTCAAGCTGTAGAAGACATTCTTGTAGAGCAAAGAGTCAAAGATCCTGCCACTGGAGAAGAACATAAAGAATATTTGGTTAAGTGGAGAGATTGAGGGGAGGAAGTTACTAGCTAGGAGATTGAAGAATGCTTTAAACCCTTATCCAAGAGAAAGTCAGCCTTGCCAACTAGAAGTGCTCCACCACTAAATCCGAGCTCCAGTACATATTGCCAAGGACATCAATAGAATTAAGTAGAGAAAGATATCAGGGTCTCTTTTTGTAACATACCTATATTAGTAAGGGGGCAATCTTTTGTACATATTGTAACATAGGAGGGACCTTTTTTTAGTTTAGTTAGGGCCTTACTATTATTAGAAATTTTCACTTTTAAAAAATAGTGCCATTTCACCAGTTTTAATACCTTCTCCTACTAAGCTAAAAAATGTCCATAAAGCTCTTTACAGAGGTATAAGTACTCTTATGGATTGAAGCTCTTACTCACCACATTAGTTGATCACAATCGACGGCACCTGTTATATACACATTATCTTCGTGCACATACACTGTAGCCTTATATTACTGTTAGAATTAATAACAGTGTGTTATTCATTTTTCTATTCGTTCTTGTATCCTTTATATTACTATTGGCTTTCCTCCTTGTCTATGTTGCTTACAAGTTTGGGCCTTGTTAGCTAGTGTTGTGTGTGAGTTAGGCTTATTTACTATTGTAGAGGTAGGACAATAAGCACCATGTGGTTCGTTTGTGATGGGTTACCAACTACCGACCCAATCACTCATGCATGCCTCCGAGGTCTCCAGTCCATCACCTAAAGGATTCTTTCTCGTCAACCTACCAAAGATGAGAAATAGTATGTTGAAGGAGAATGGTTGAATTCCCTAGGAGCTCTAAGTGGTTGTACTATGCTTTGTTTGTTATCGTGTGCTAATGTTGACCTTTCTCTAGCTAAGAGCTTTGTGTTGAGTGATGGACTTTCAACTGATGAGAGTCTTTTGTTGGGTAAATGCAGCTAGCTCCTGGCTGGTTACTTCTCTCCTGACTTATTTCCAACTATTACGGCATCCTTTTATGTCTTGACTTCTTTGTTGCCACAATACCTTGATTCCTCTCGCTTGTAGTACTCAGAGAACCCTTGGTATGGATCTAGTGTCGTACTGCCACTTTTCCTTTTTCATCTAACGTTGTACTAGTTTCCCTTTTTGTCTTTTGCCCCTTTTACTCCTTTTCGTATGTACAAGAAATTCTCTTTTTGTATATACCTTTTTATAATTTCTTTATTTGTAATGTTGCCCTAAGAACTTATTATAAATAGTCCCTTTTCCTTATAAGCTAGAATCATCTAACCTTAGATATATATATTGAATATACTGTTTTTGTAAGACAACCCTCTCTAAGTCCATTTTCCCATATACTTTTATCTAATCCTATCGAGTAGCTTAGAATTAGTGACAGGTGGACCTTAACATTAACTTATACGTCATATCAAGTGAAGTGTGAAGTCGTATTGTATTCGTTGGTGTGTTATATTTTCTAAACAGCTTCACGTTAGCTACTCTAATCAGTCCTCAGACCAATTCACCTTATCTTTCTTTGAATCTCAAAGGATCCATTGGTTCGAATTTGCTACCGTAAGCCCTAATGATAACTGAACTCCTAAGTGCATCAATTTATGCACTAGAGAAAGCCTTGAACCGTAACACTTAGCATGGGAATTTGTGCTAAGCTTCCCTTATAAACTTACCCTAAAATTTAAGTAAGTATCAAAGTAAGTAACATGTCATATCACATATCGTAATGAAAGTATTTTTTAAAAATCTAGAATCGAAACTATTATGGGAGTCTAATATCCATATTAACCTACTTAACTACATATGGTGTCTCATATGTACTCTTTGTACTCTATAGTTGTACTAATTTACCATATATAGTATATTTACTAAGAGCACAAAGTACCTTACATAATAGTAAGACATAAAATACATTGAACCTGTATCATAAGAAATATAGAATACAAGCTTTAATGGTGGTTTTAAGATGGATGGATAGAAAGCCATAACCAGCACCTTAGGGTTGTTAATAACAGTAACCTATGTTTTTTTTTTCTCCTCTAAATTTTGAAGCTTTTGGCTCAATAAGAGCTTAAGTATATGCCATTTTTAAGTTAAGTATTAACTTCAAAGTAATTTTAATTAGGAAGCACATAATTTGAAGATATATAACCACAAAATGATTACAATTGACCATGTGTGATCAAACTTATTGTGTACCTCTTTTATTTATGCTCAAGCTTAAAAAATTAAATTTGGTTATGCTTAAATTTTGATTTTTGAGTTGAACTTGAGCATATGTTCATATGATACACCTTATCAAACTCGAGTTTTTGCATATTGACCTTACCGTCAATTGCACATCTCCTTAATAGAATTTAATAAAGTAGGAAAATACTACAATTCATAAAACATAGAATAGAAAAATAACATTTATTATTTTGTTTCATTGGACTGAAAATGACATTAGTAATATATTAGGAATATATATAAAAGTACTTATATATTTTTATAGTCTATAGTTTAAATAATGGGTTATGATTTCCTTGATAAATATGAAAATGTGATGAAAAATACTAAAGAATCTAGTCCCATGAAGGAATTATAATTCTATATTGGCAAGTTTGGTTGACTTTGAGCTAAATAGAACGATTATTCCTCATCTATATATCTATTTTGGTGCTTCGTTGGTGAAATGGCTAGCCTACATAATTACTATTATTAAAAAATGAGAAATTACAATTTCTTTATTTATAGATCAAGAGAGTAGTCATTCTTTAATTTTCTTTTAGTAGACTTCAAAATAACTATAAAGAGTAGTTTTCGTTTTTTTTTATTATATTCTTAAAGAATTTCAATTTCATTTTTACATTATTTCATTCCATAAACTATATATTCCATAAAGGAATTGGAGTTCTTTGTCTTATAGTATCAAAAATCCAGTAGATTAGCCGTTACACAAAGTAAATCCAGTAATAGCTTTACAAGAAAGGACTAACTATTTTATTCCTTCTCTATAAAATCAACCAAACATCTTATTATGAAAGAAGGAATATTTACACATTTGTACTAGTCATTGAGCTGTTATTTTGTAAATGGAAAAATATTTATTGATTCAAAAATTGATTGTGAAAGAACTAAGACGGAAACAACCTTTTTTTTTTTCGGTAACTACGGATATTCATTTAATATTAAAAAGCAATATTTACAACAAAAGTCAAGAACGAAAGGACCCTAAGTGGGGTTACACGTCAGCAAAGCCCTATTGTAGGCTTTTACAATCGAAGTCTTCTGCTTTCTAGTACAACCAATGCCGGCTAGATCATTTTCCATTATAAAAATCAAAAAAGACAAAGGGGGATGATAAAAAACAACAAAATGTGCCGAACACTGCTTTTCCCAATATGTTAGTTGATCTGCAACTTAATTAAACTTGCGAGATATTGCCTTCACTGTCCAATTATGTAGTTGGTAGCGCTTTTCCCTGCATATATTGAAAATATATTGATATTTCATTTTGATAATCAAATTTGAAGATAGAATATGCGCTGCTATTATTGAATCTATTTCGATTTCCACATTTAGGAAGCATTCTTGTATATAGTGGTTGATTCCTCAATATATAGCCCACATTTTGCCACAATAATGTCTATTTTTTCCTAATTTATAAGCAAAAACTAATAGCCATCTACCTTCATGATCTCTTATCACTCTTCCACATATGCTTAGCTTGATAAATTATTTACATTTCCATTTGTATTCAATTTAACCCAAGAGTATTGAGGAGGAGTCCAAATTAATTCTCTTAAGTTTACAAAAATTTTTTTTTACTCTTTTTTAAGATAGCCCAATGCTCATAACCTAGCTTCTTAACAATATGATTAAAATTTGTACCTATTGGTTCATGTTGATGTAGAGCCGAATTCCAATTCAACCAGATATGCCACGACATAAAACCAAATATGTATGTTTTGGGGTGTTGAGGCATAAATGCCTCCTTTTTCCTAACGTGAATATTATATTTCACCTACTTTTGAAAGTCACCATTAATGGATTTATCTAAGATTCCCAACTATGTGTTTGATACCATCACATAAGCAAAAGGCATGCAATAAGTTTTTTTCAAGATCTCTACGTCTAGGGCAACAAGCATCTTGTCTAATGTTTCTTCTTCTTAGGTTTATGGCTCTTTGGAGATGGTCATTTAGAATTCTCCCCAATAGCAATTTTATCTTAGGAGGATGAATTGACCTTCATATCCAAGCCTAATTTCCTTCTGTACTCTCATTTTCTAATATTAATTGTTTATATATATATGTAAGCTAGAGTTCATCCTTTTTAATCCTTGTCATGTAGCCTGCATCCTCTTTTTCATGTAGTATGGGTGGAATTATATTGTCTAAAATTATGTTTGATATGTTAAAGCTTATCTTACTTTCATCCCATGTGTAAGGACCCATCTAACAGTTACTTATTGTGAGATTTTGAGCTTGAACATGGATGGTATCTTGAATTAATTGTCTTATAGTAAAATTTCCACCCTATCTATCCCACCATAAACTTGTTTTCTTTCCATCACCAACACATTTTATCTCATTTCTAATGGACTAGTCTTGACTCTCATTGATGTGTCATGAAGTTAAGTTATCATAAGGTCTTATTGTAGTGAATCAAATGGGCCTTCAAAATATCGAAGAAAGTATAAGATGGGGTGGTTTAGAAGTTCCAATAGCTTCATGAAGCTACTCACCAAATATGACACATTGATGAACATTACAGGACTTAACTCTCACTTAATATTACGCATAAGTAAAAGCTAAGGGCAACCTCTAGCTACTAACAAGATTATATAAGAGTGAAAGAAATGTACTTGGAGAGGTGTTCTTGTAAGAACATAAGAGAATATTCATTAACAGTAAGATAAGATGATTCCGACTACGAAGGATAAGGGTTATTTATAGGAAGCCCTTAGGGTTACAAAGAAAGGCATGAAATTACATAAAGGGTAATACAAAGTAAGGAAACCTAGTACAATGTTAAAAAGGGTAAATAGGACAAGGGACAAAAGACAAAAGGGAATATAGTATAAATGTTAGAAAAAGCTAAGACAAGTGGTACGGTGTTATTGAATTCGTATTAAGGGTAATGGGGTACTAGAGTTTAGCTATTTAGATGTGGGAACGGGTCAGCAGAATAGGATTTAAAGGTTAGAATCAAGTACCTCGGCACTAAACTGGTTAACCATATTGGGAGGGATTGGGAGCTTGAATTTGTGCTAGTAGTAAAGTAGAGTAAGGTACATTTGAGCTGGCTAAGTAAAGAGTTCAGCAACAAGACTTCCTGATATTGGAATTTGTCCTAGGTAAGCTAGGAAGACTGAACTCTTCTCACAAGATTTTGCAAGCCCTTGACATTAGCTTGGGTAAAGGATCTTAAGGTTGACAATCCATCAACTCCCTAAGATTATTGAAGATTTTTCCTCAAATCTGGTTCAGCCTCCTCCTCAAGTACATATGGCATCAAGTCAACGACATTAAAGGTTGATGACACTTCATGTCCTTTTGGTAGCTCTAGCCTGTTAGAGTTGTTGTTGATTTGTCAAAGGACTCTAAATGGGCCATTTGATTTAGGGGATAAGTTATTGGTCCTCTTGGTTGGGATGCTTTCTTTACTGAGGTGGATCCAAACTACATCTCTAGGGTTGAATGTAATGCTTTTCTATCCTCTATTGCCTTGCTCCTATTGTTGAGCTGTTATCTTGGCTAGATGCTTGGTGACCTTCTTATGTAACCTTTGGAACTCTTCGACTCACTGTAACCTAGATTGGGTCTCTCCCTCAGAGGTCATGCTAGTGATCATATCTAAGGGAAAATTTGGGTTGAGCTTGTAGACGACCTCGAAAGGTAATTTTCCTATCGAACTGTGGGAAGAGCAATTGTAAGTTAATTCAACAACTAGTAGATATAGATCCTAAGCACATAAGTTCTTTCCAATAGTAGCTTGGAGTATATTTCCAACTATTCTAATCACATCTTTGGTCTAGCCATCCATCTAAGGATGATAGGAAGTACTGAACATCGATTTGGTGTCGAGTTTCTTGTAGAAGGTTCGCCAAAAGAAGCTTGTGAACTCTACATCTTGATCTGACACAATGCTTCTTGGAACTCCATGGAGTCACATGATCTCCTACAGGAAGAGGTGAGTAACATATAAAGCATCATTAATTTTATGATAGGGAATGAAGTAGCTTACTTTGCTAAACTGATCAACCACCACCAGAATAGACTCATGTTTCCGAGCTGTTCGAGGCAATTTAAGCATGAAATTCATGCTTAGATTGGTCTAAGTCTATTTATGTATAAGTAAAGGTGTGTACTCCCCATATGGTTCTCTCATTCCTTTAGCTCACTTACACTCTTTACACCATTCTAAAACCTCGTACACGTCCTTCACCATCCATGGCCAATATAAATGTTCTTTCAGAAGTTTGAGTGTTCTCTTTTCCTTAAAATAACCGGCTAAGCCTCCAACACGAGCTTCCCAAACTAATAATTCTTTGGTCGAGCTATTCGACATACATGCACGTCTACCCTTCATCAGAAACCCTTGGTTCAAATAGAACCCATCCATAACACCTCTATAACTATACTTGACCCCTATGAATCTAAAGTAGGGATCTTGCTCATATTGATCATGAAGGGTACCAAATCCTAGTATTCGTGCTTTTAGGGTCGTAACAAGTGTCAACTTGACAAGGCATTAGCCGCATTGTTAAAACCCTCCCTCTTGTACTTGATTATATAGTAGAAGGTTTCTAAGAACTTTACTCACTTGGCATGATGTTGAGAGAGTATCTGTTGACCTTGCAAGTGTATAAGGAAGTCATGATCCATGTAGATAATGAATTCTCAAGGTAGCAAGTAGTGCTACCGGTTTTCAAGAGCTCGGATAAGAGAATAAAACTTTTTGTCATATACGAAATAGTTCAAAGCAGTACCATTGAGCTTTTTGCTAAAGTATGCGACAAGTTAGTGCTCTTGTATGAAGACTACACCAATGCTAACTCTTAAGGCATCATACTCTAGTTCAAAGGCCTTGTCAAAATCGAACAATGCAAGCATAGGGGCAGAAGTTAACTTAGACTTTATCTCTTCAAAATTCTTCTAAGCCTTGTTTGACCACTTAAACTCTAAATTTTCTTAGTCAGTTTGGTTAAAGGTGATGCTATAGAACTAAAGTTTTAGATAAACCACTGATAAAATGAAGCTAGACCATATAATTTTCTTACATTTGCTGTACAGGTCGGCATAGGCTAATCAAGTATTGCTTGGACTTTCTCATCATTAACTTGGATACCTCTATCAGATATAACATATCTGAGGAACATAATCTCACTTAGATAGAACATACATTTCTTCAAGTTTCCTAATAAGTGTTCAACTCGGAGGATATTAAACACAGCTCTCAAGTGCTTAATATGAGACGAGAGGTGGGTACTATATACCAAGATGTCATTAAAATATATCACAACGCAGTTACTAATCAATGCTCTCAAGATAGGATTTATGAGTCGTATAAAAGTGCTCGATGCAGTAGTAAGTCTGAAAGGCATTACCAACCAGTCAAAGAGATCTTCCTTCATTTTGAAAGCTATCTTCCATTCATCTCTCAATCTCATCTTGATCTGGTGGTAGCTACTCTTCAAATTTACTTCTGAAAAGATCCGTACACCATGTAATTCATCCAACATGTCCAACATGTCATCTAATCGAGGTATTGGATACCTATATTTGATGGCGAGCTTGTTGATAGCTTAGCTATCAATGCATATTTGCTAAGAACCATCCTTCTTTGGTACTAGAATAGTAAGTATGATACAAGGGCTTATGCTTTCTTTGACATGCCTTATGTCAATTAGCTCACTAACTTGATTCTATCGCTTAGCTACTTGCTTAGAATTGAGCTTATAGGTAGGTCAATTTGGCAGAGCCACTCCAGGCTAGAGTTTAATATAGTGCTCAATACCTCTAAGTGGGGTTAACCCTTAGAGTAGCTCGTTAGGAAATAAGTTAGTGTATTCTCAAAGTAAGGCTTGCATATCAGTTCATAGAGCTCCATCCTCCTTCAGCTCGAGTAGCCTCTTAACCAACAGGAAGACACATTCTTCAATCTTAACTTCCTTAGAGAATTGAGCTTAAGAAATCACAAAAGACTTCTTTTGTAAGGACTTAGAGATCTTAACTTGGGATTCTTGAACTTCTTTAGGGCTCATGGAGGTCGATAATACTTTCTTATCATCCTTCTAAAACATGTAAGTGTTCCTATATTCATTATAAAGTACTCTTAAGTCAAATAACCAAGGTCGACCAATAAATATGTGTAAGGCACACATTAGTAGGACGTCTCATAGCACCTTGTCCTTATATGTCCCCAATGGAGATTGGTACTCTTACCTACTTAGTAATCGGAAGTCTATATTTCTCATTAAGCTAATGGATCTTATAAGGTCAAGGGTGAGATCAGGTTAGCAACTTTATGGTTTGCATTACTCCTTCAGCAACCACATTAGTATGGTTTTCTCAATCTATAATTAAGGCACATAGATTACCATTTACGTGGGAGCTTATGTGAAAGAGGTTCTCTCTTTATTCATTCTCATTAGTAGTAAGGGCACTGATGGCTCTTCGAACAACCATACAATATTCCTTAAATCTAGGTTAGGTCAGGGTGTTAGGGTCTTCTTGAAACTCCTCCGACAAATGCCCAACATCCATTTCATCTTCTCCTTCACTTGTACTCTCCTCCTCGATCTATGGAGCCTTACCCTTTATGGTCATCATGTGTTAGTTCGGACACTGGTTAGCAACATGTTCATAGTCAAGATATTTGAAACATTTAATTTCCTTAGTCTTCCGTTTTGAGCTCTGACCTTGGTCCTTCTTGACCTTAGTTTTCGTAGCCTTAGTTTTACCTTCTCCATCATTAGGTTTGCTTAGAGCTTAACCACATTTGTCCACCTTGGAACTATAAGGAACTTGGCCATATCTAAGTTGGCTCGGTTCACTAGGTCGGGTTGCTTGAGCTTAGATAAGTTGAGTTTGCCTCTATTGTTCTACTTGCTGAGTAACTCGTATTATCTCATCTAAAGTTCCTATCATTTGTATTCTACTATGTTTCTAATCTTCAGTCACAAACCAAATGTGAATCTTGTGATGGTTTGCGCTTTTGGCTCATTAACATCACATTGAATCAACAATAACAGAAATTTATGAACATACTCATCTATAGATTAGTTACCTTGCTTGAGCTCTTAAAGACAATAGAAAGTGTATTGCTCATAGTGTTCGGGGACAAATCTATTCCTTATTACTCACTTCATTTCATTCCAAGTTCGGGTCTCACGTCGCGCTTGTCGATGCATAGTTTGCAATGTCTTCCACCATATTACTACATATCCAGAAAACTTCAAAGTAGCAACTCAAATTTGAGCAACATCCTTATAGTCATATAAGTAACAAATTTTCTCTACCTTCTCTTCCTAGTCCATATACTCATTTGCATTCTTGTTCTAGAGAAGCTTAGAACCTGTACTTTAATGTTAATGATTCCCTAAGGTGCTCGAAGCTCTTGCTCATTTAACTCATGAAACTATTCATCCTCTTTTGCTTCTTCAACTTCCTCTAACTCTATTCTTTGTTGAGTGAGTCCTTAAACTTGGTTAGGTAGTGCTTGTGGTGCATTCATAATATTAGGAGTTCGGATTTCTATACCCTTCCCTCAAGGCTTATATTGCACACCATGATCATACTCAACATTCCTTTCCTGTAGTTGAGTTTCTACTAGTCTCTATACGAACACAACTAAGTTGGTTACAATGGCAGTGGGGTTTTGTATTTGTTTGTTTTTAGTTTGAGGAGTCTGTTGTTCAATACGACCTCGACCATGTGCATCACTCTCAACATCAGCAATCCCTCCTTGTATACTGGGATTCGATATTCTCATAACAAAATTTCAATAAGTTTATAACCTAATAAAAGATTCCATACAACACTACTAAAGACTATATCACACAACAATTTCAACAACTTGCTTTGTTTCAAAGTAAAGAAAATAGAGTGTAATAGAGTATGTATATTACTCACAATAAAATGGTTACTATAAATACTTAACTCTCGATCGTAACCTTAAGCTCTGATGTAAGGATAATATAATGTGTCTTAGAGCTAAGTTATCACAAGGTCTTACCCTAGTGAATCAAATGGGTCATTTAAAATATCGAAGAAAGCATAAGATGGGGTAGTTTAGAAGTTCCAATAGCTTTGTGAAGTTGCTCACTGAATGTAGTACACCAAGGAACACTACATGACTACACTCTCACTTGATATTATGTACAAGTAAAAGTTAAGATCCATTCATCACTAATCTCGAGCTACTAACAAGATTATATAAGAGTATAAGAAATATACTATGAGAGGTGTTCTTGCAAGACCATAGGAGAATATTCATTAATAATAAGATAAGATGATTTTGGCTACAAAGGATAAATGCTATTTATAGCAAGCCTATAGGGTATAAAGAAAGGCATGAAATTACATAAAGGGTAATACAAAGTAAAGAAACCTAATACAATACTAAAAAGGGTAAATGGGATAAAAGACAAAAGGGAATACAATACATATGTCAGAAAAAGCTAGGATAGGTGGTGCATTGCTATTGAATTTGTACTAAAGGCAATGAGGTACTGAAGACGAGCTATTTAGATGTAGGAATAGGTAGGGAGAGAAGGATTCGAAGGTTAGAATTAGGGACCTTGTGTTAAGACCTTAAAAGGGGCCTAATAGGATTGCTTGAAAATTTCTATATCACGTGTGTACTCATGATATAGAAATCGTCTTGCAAGTTAGAGATTACAAGACTCCAAATGATACATCACTAAGATTATTGAGTTTTAAGTAATTAATTTATTGTAAAATATAAATATAAATTACTATAGATGTCTGATATCCCATAGTTTCTCAGAACTGTGGAGAATCGGTATCCCTTACCAAATGATAAGATCAAATAGCATAAACTTAAAATTCAAACTTATCGAAGTTACTAAAATTTAAATATATAAGTGGTAGTTACATTTAAAGTCTCAAATGAACTATACAATCTTCTACTAATTCTAACCTCTAAAACATTCCAATACTTGCACTCAACACTCAGCTCTTAACCCATGTTCGATTATCTATCAACCTGCAAAAGGAAAACTCTTGGGGAGTAAGGTACAAGAGCTTAGTGAGTTATCCTTCATACTATACTGGCAAGCAAGTTATCAAACAAATTATTATAATCATATGAATACATGAACACGTAGCATGCTAAACAATATATGCGGTTGACTGGTGTTGCATATAATATTGGATTTTAATGCTCTCCGAGATAAGGGTTGGAGATACATCAGTGCCAATTATAATTGGGCTCTAGCACTTGGGTTTTTAACCATAAATTTAGATTTCGTGTTTTGCAAAATACATTTCCATTTCTAAGGAATGTAATAGTACACCAAAATCCCAAATCTAGCGGTGAGATGGCCCCTACAATCCACACTTACACCTTACAGCAGAGGTCTCTAGACTTGACTCTTAGCTAGACGGTTGGCGTCTCTAGCACCTAGTAAGCCCGTGGGTTGGGGTAAGGTCATGTTATATGAGTGTACCATACTAAACACTTTAATTTAATGTATATAAACAACCTCCGCACGGCCTCTCTTTACCTCCACGTGAAGTGATGGCTGAAATAAGAAATGTAATGCATGGTTAATGCATGACCCTTATTAATTTAAGATAAGCTAAGTATAATTAAGTCAAATTATATGGCGATTAATCAATATTAGCAAACCATCCAAATCATTTAACAATCAATCATACAAACAAATTCTCAATTATCGTATTTAACAATATTTTTCACAGTAATCAATCAGTATGAAGTACATGTATATCTCGAATCCCCATGCATCAAGTTATTAATATTTAATTTAAGTGCACTAACTACAAATACAAACAAGTATAGAGTCATCAGGAGTTCTTACTTAGCTATGACGTCTCACGCTAATTGTAGTAATTGTCAAGAATATCCTAACCCTCGTCAAGATCACCTAATTATTATAAGATAAACACAATAGTGAGTAACTGAATGAACTAGTTATTCTAGGTATTCGTTTACCTATTTTTATTTAGGTTCCTATTAGTTTTCATTCGATTGAACCTTATTACCAACCGTATGTAACTTTTTTATTTTATTTCCAATATTTATAAACTTAGAGTTGTTTTTCATCGTTTTTGGACGTACGTTCATACAGTGATATTCGTTTTAGACGTTAAGACCAGTGTTTCACGATATGAATTAAATTTATTAAAATTTTAATTGTTGAAGCTTAAATATTCTCATTGTCTAGTTTTATACCTTATTTTAGTACTTAATGATTTAATTAGCCATTAAATTCTTATACTTAAATGATTTTACATTGTTATTACTATTTTATGTGCTCAAATAAGGCTAATTCAATTTGAGATGTATGTTATGGGCTTAAAGTGATTTCGGCCCATATATGTATACATTTGTACATATTGTATAGTTTATTATTTTACTATACTGTCTTATAGTAGTTTAAATAATTATGTTATGAATGATTTATGTATAACTTTTTCACTAAAATACTTATGTACCTTATGCTTATGTTATGTATATTTATACTTCTAATACACTTGTATGCAAATTAGTATACTTGTACATATACCATATCTATACTCATATATATACCCACATACATATGGTGGTATATGTATTTTATACGTATTTGCGTATGCTTAGTATACCCCTTTAAAAAATCTTCACAAAATCCATATTTTTGTACTTTAAAGGCTTATTTAGCAAGGTATATATGTGTATATACTTAGTATACTCCTTATCTTAGATTATGTACATAAAGGGTATTTATGTACATGGCTTTTTATGCTTATGTACAAGTAGTTTTCCTATTCTTACCTATGTATATGTACATCTATACTATGTATTCTACTCTTATACCTAAGTGTTCCTACACTTATGTATATGTATGTAAGAATCCTATTTGTGTTTCCTAAACTAACATAACATAAACAACTAATTACCAATTTAAGATGAAAGATTATATAAAAACATACCTCTTTTTCCTTCTAGATAAGGGTGAAGAGTTTACTTAGATATTAGGATATAAGATATGTATTAAGATAAATGTAAAGTTTAGAAAAGGGGAAGAAGAAGAGGGGGTTACGGTTTTGATAAGAGGGAAAAAAGGGATTTTGTTATGTTTTTAGATGTGTTTAGAAGAAGATAAAAGTGGGGCCTAAAAGGGGGATGAAGGGACGACAAAGAGGGGAAAATGAAAGGAAAAAAATCAAAAGAAAAGAGAAGAAATCCTTAGAAAGTGGAAGAAAACTCTAGATGACAATGACATTTGTTGACTTTGGTCAACATTTGACTTGATCAAATGTTGACTTAGTCAACTCTTTGAAATTAAATGTAATTTGTGTGTATATAATGAGGTAGTTAAGGAAAATTGGGAAGAAAATTAAGGAAATGAAAGGAAATATAGAGTTTATTGAAATGATTAGTAAAAATAGTTAATGAGATCTCCCTTTAAGTATTTATATTTTATATACATTATTTAGTATGGTACTTAGTGTAACTATCATGGAATATACCATTTAGTATGTTAATATTAATTACATGTAGTATAAACATCAACTATACACTTAGCTCTATAAAATACTAACCTAGTTATATGATTAGAAGATGGATGTGATCTATAATGCAATATCTTAGTTTTCTAGTAAATTAAATTAGTATTGTATGCATTTATGAATAATTGAAAGTTATTTTGATTATTTGATAAATATTTAGTATGATACTAAGAATATATTAGTAATAAGGGTTTTAGAATAGATTATAGTGACTTAGTACTTTTATATCCTTAAATCTACCATTTTAGGGTTTTATCACTTTTGGATATAATCTCTAGTGTTTATATACATTTAGGATTTAAAAATTTTATACGCGATTGAATTTTCGGTTATTATCTTAGGGTTTTCATCTTAATTAGTTTTGTTAACTCTTAGAGTCTTCTAAGACACTAGGGTCTATTTTGGGTATTAAGTTGAAAATTTTAAGGGTTTACACCTTAGCACTAGGCAAGTTAACCATGTTAGGAGGGATTGGGAGCTTGACATTTATGTCGGCAATAGAGCAAAGTAGGATGCATCTAAGTTAGCTATAGAAAGAGTTTAGCAACAGGCCTTCCTGATACTGGAGCTCGTCATGGGCGAGCTGGGAAGATTGGATTTTTCTTATAAGACCTTGCAAGCCCCTGACATAAGCTTGGGTGAAGGGTCCTGAAGTCGGCAGTCTATCACTCATGTAATTCCTTAGTAAAGTGTGAAGTGTTTGTTGGTTCAAGAATTCTATTCTCTTTCTTAATTTTCTTATGCTTTGCTCTTATACGTTTAACCGATAAGAGATGCTTATTTCTAAACACATAATATCTTTTCAAAGCATAAGTTTCATTTCTTTTATAAAGATCTACGAGGTCAAGTACCCTCGTTTCCTTTAGCTTAACTAACTTGCTACGGCTTATCTAATGCGTTTTATTTGTTTCATTTGCTCAATTCTAAAGAAAATTTCTAATGATTACTATGAACTTTTGCAAAACTTTCTTTAGGAGTTTCAAAACTTGCATGTAGTAAGTTGGCAAGGCTTTTAAGATTAACTTTATGAGAATAATTCTTCCACACATACTTAATTGCCTCACCTTCTAACTCAAAAAGTTATTTTGAGCATTCTCTATTATTAGATTTAAGTGATCAGTTGAAGGCTTTGTTCCATTATCCAAAAGAAAACCCCAAGTATTTTCCAAAGGAGCTAACCTTCTTCATTTGCAAAATATTGACCACATCTTCCTTTATTGCAATTTCAGTATTTCTCGAGAAAAATATAGAGGATTTTTGAGAATTTACTTTTAAAACTAAGATTTTAGAAAAATTCTCCATGACTTCCCTTACTACCAAAGCACTTTCTTTATTTGCCTTAGCTAGTAGTATTACATCATTTGCAAATAAGATATGGAAGATACGTAAGGAGCTACCTCTAATTCTAAAACCCTCCCATTCTCTTGTTTGCACAGTTTCGTCTATCATTCTACTTAAAGATTTTATCCCTAAGATAAATACATAGGGAGATATAGGATCTTCTTGCCTTATACCATGATTGGAAAGGAATGGAAGCACTTAAGTAGAGGCAGAATTAAGACATGAGGTCATAAGCTTGACCCAAGAATGTGGAAAATTTAGGCTAATTAGGACTTAATGTAGAAAATCCCATTTAATAGTGTTAAAGGCTTTCTTGAAATCAATTTTTATAATCATCTAATTCTACTTACTTGATTTCTTTTTATAACTATGCAGTGCTTCATTGATTAAAATTATATTATCTACTGCCTTTCTTCCTTTGATGAAACTAGTTTGAGTGGGATATATAAAGTCTTCAAGAATGGGCCTTAGTTTATTGACTAAAAGCTAGGTGATAATTTTGTAAATTGTATTACATAGACTTATTGGTCTATAGCATTTTGGTGAACTTGCCCTAGGTTGCTTAGGTATTAGGCTAATCAAGGTTTGTTTAGTTTGGAGGAATAGCTCCTTCAGTTAAGCATTTCTAATTGAGCATTGTAACTTCTACCCCTATAATATCCTTTTCAAGCATCACCTTTTGTTGCTCTGTTAATCCATATCTTAGTGCTAAGTCAATTGGATTTGAGATAGAGCAACAAGTTTTTGTAGTTGAATACAGCTTTTGAAAATAAGTATAAGGAATTTCTTATATTTTCTTTGGGTTATATTACCATTCTTTTAAGTCATTTTGTAATTCCATAACTTTACTTTTCGCTTTTCTATTTTGTACCATACCAAGACAAAGGCAGTGTTTCTTTCACCATCCTTGATCTACTTCACTGTAGATTTCATTTTCCATGACCACTCTTCCCTTTCAAGAAGAGTTCTAATTTTTTTTTTTTTAATTTTGCTTCAAATTAATTAAAAAGTCTGATGGAGCAGTATTTAAGGCGCTTTCTATACCATCTAGCCTTCTCGATAATTTCCTTTTGCTAATAGTGCACAATTCTAAACACCTTTCTATTCCAATCCTTGAGATAATAACCTTGGTGAATCAATTATTTTCGTCATCCTATTATTATACACTTGCTGATGTCCTGTATCATATTGTTTTTAAATTGAATGGGTTAGGCAGCGTAATTACATCACTATATTTTCACACGTCTCATAAGAAAGGACGTTTACTCATAGTGAACCTAAACCAAATACGGAAAAAAAAAAAGAAAAAGAATATAAATTTGATTGAATAAAATATGTTAAGGCGACCAAGAACATCCCTGTATCATACCGATGATATAATTACGTTTGAAAATGTCTGGTCTTCCGACAGAGTAGAAATGGAGAAGCACGTTCCGATGCTGACAATGTATGTGCCCCACGTGTACGCAAATGACGTGAGCTTCTGTAACGTAAATAATAGATAAAGGGCTTAAATTATGAGGAGTTTGGTTCATCCACGATGGAAACTTTTCTCATTTTAACGATCAAATTATCCTGTACTTTTAATTTAATATTTATTAGATTTCAGCTATTAAAAATATAATCTATTTAATAATCCAAATATAATAAACATTAAATCAAAGATAGAATAAAGACTTATATCGATTTTGTAAAAACTATAGATGAGATATTTAAAATATCCTAAATTAAGAAAATATTAACAGGTGTTTTAGAAACATTTATTAAAAAATCAAATAAAAATTTTCTTGCTTTTTATCTACTTATTTTTTTCTTTAAAGTATTTACTAACTTATTTAATTAGAGATAATAGAGAGGGAATAAAATAGCTATTCTCTTTCAATTTTCTATTACCTTCTATACTTGAAAAATGAATAAGAAATTTTAATTTTGATGGATACTTCTACTCTCATTCCACTAAAAACAGATGTTAAGTAAAAAAATTACTAAATAGGGTAAACAGTTAATTTTAGTTATATTTTAAACTTAATACTGTAATTAATGAAATAATGTGAAAAGAAAATAAGTCTTTCCTGCAATAAAAATTTATACAAGATAAGCACGGTAATAAAATTTTTAGTCTATTCTAATAATAATTATTCACAAGTCATAATTATTTTATTCTCCATGTATTTCATTTTAAAACGCAAATGGGTAGTGCTAAAGAATATGAATTTTTTTTTTAAATTTTTATCAAGTATTTTAAAGAGATTTATTAACGGAAATATTAAATTAAAACTTGATAAAAGTGCAGTTCGTAGCATGATCATTATTTTTTTAGGTGTTCTTGGTGAGGGTAAGTTGTCGTGCCATGCATGTCGTGATGTTTGGTTTGTCGACAGTACCGTCCTTGCTTTATGGCTTATCGTAGTGCCCTTTTAGTCCATTATCGGACGGCAATATTCCTTCTATATGCTATAAAGCATAACAATTTCCTGAAAATGTGAGAGCATTAATGTATCACAATCTTAATTCAACGAAGCGTTGAATCTAACAGTTCTACGTGCGGGTTGCGAATATCAATATCTTTTACTTTCGACTTAACATGGCATTTGATACGTAGAAATGAAAAGTATGGAATCCTGATTGTAAATTCTTTGAACTCATTTCATATTTGAAAGTACATATTTAAAAGACGGAATCCTATTCCATGTATTCTACGAAGTAAGTGATTCTAATTTTAAGAGAAAATTTGATTTTATTATTCTTTCATCAATTATGATTAATTAAAATTACTTACTTGACTTTTTAATAAATTACGATAAATAATAATTAAGGATATTTTTGACAAATAATACTTTTTACATATTTAATGTCATCCAATTCAATTCCATTTTATGAGCGTTTCTAAATTCCAAACATAGAAAAAAAAAAATTTATTTCAATCCTCATTTTCTTCCTTCTATTTCAATTCATTTTATTCAGACTATTCTATCATACCAAAAGTGACATAAGAGATCTCCAAAAAAAAAAAGTATTCATAGTTAATATTAAAGCAAAAGAGGGTGGATTTGGTGTCATTTTTTATTGCTGAATTACTCATTTGATATACCAATACTTCATATACTTTATCATTTGTTATTTTACATTATATGCCTTTAATATCGTTTCTCCAAGACTAGAAATGTCATTCATCCTTTAATAATACTATATTTACAGTGTCGTTATTATCGAATTTGCAAAATTGTCTTTATTTATTACTATAAATAACTCTTATGTTCTCTCCATTTCTTTGCCTTCTTCTCTCATTCTACAATGTATGCTTCACTCTTATATGTTATTGAATTTTCACTTTCTCCTATTTATGTCCAATTCTCATAATCCTTTTACTATTGTATGAATTTGTTTTTAATTGATAGATACTAATCTACATATTTATATTGTTATATTAGTGATAATAAATTATATTTATGGAATTTCGAGACGAAATAGAGAGATGGATCACTTGAAAGAGACTATAGAGGTAAAGAAATTGATATGGAAGTTTATTAATTTAGTTTTCTAAATTCTTTTTCTATATATATATATATATATATATTTGCAATTTGCTAAAATTCTTTTATATTGGTGATGATAAAGAATGGATTTATGAAGTATGAAGATGAAATGGAAATCAAATCAAGCAAAATAAACTATAAAGACAAAGAAGTTGATTTAAAAAAGAATAATTCTTTTTTTTTAATTGTCATTAAATTTTTTATTAATGTAATATTGTACTCAAATATGAGATGATTGTTCTTTGATACAAATGTTTATGATGCCTTAAATTACCACCACTTGCACAAGAATTTTTTTTTTTTTATGCATAATTATCATATAGGTGATGGTGAATAAATTGATCTATGGAGTGTAAATGTAACGTCCTACCTTCCAAGCATTTACTTAAAGCTTTTCTTGATATTTGGTGGTTGAAAAATCATTCATTATGCTATCCTTGATTTAGGATAAGTTAGTAAATTACTTATTAGTCTAGCCTTTACTTTAATTCACATTTACTTTCATTTCTAAAACCTTGTTATTGGGTTTACTTAAGTGAATGCCTTAGGAGGTAAAGTTAGTCTCTAACTTCGTGTTCATGTTAGTACAAATCCTAGCAATATCCATACTTATTCAATAACACAATCCCAATAACTAATTTCAATATCACAACATGTATCCATCAACAATAGTCATCTAGAAGGAAATACCACATAAATCATCAAATAGCATATTGCAACCAAGCTTGGTAAAGTCAATCATAGCAAGATAAGTTAGTAAATTACATCTTGGTGAGTAGATATAAATGTACTCTAAACACATAAATATCTAACTTGGCGGTGATCTCGACCTTATGCTCCTAGACTATGTTTCTAATGCGCCATAGGAAGGTTTGGTGGTTTTACTTAAAATCTTCATATCACATGTGTACCTATGATATAAAAATTGCTTTGTAAGTCAGAAATCACAAAGCTCTAACTAGTAAGTTTGTAAGGATACTTATTCAATTTACATAGATCTACTTAACTATATATATATATATATATATATATATATATATACATATACATACACACAAGTGATTTAATAATCCATAGTCACCAGAATCGTAGAGAGTTGGAATCACTTGCTAAACATTAAGAATAGATATCTATATCCCGATAACCATAAAGTCACTAAATACCTTAAAAGTTTAATTCGATTATACCACATGTTTTCCTAAACTTATATTCTACTTTCTCAACTCGATGGAGCATTTTACACTTTAATCCTAACCTAGCCCTAGCTTTATAAGACCTACAAAAGAAATTATTGAGGACAAGCTATATCCAGTTTAGCGAGTAACCTTCTTACTTTACCATTAAACAATAACAAGTAAGTTATTTATCAAACATATGAATGCATGTACAAGCATATGCAAATGCAAACAGTATATACAGTCAATTGGTAATTGCATACAGCACGGTTTCACACCTATTATCACCCAAGTTAGGAAGTATTTAGGTATGTCAGGACTTAAGTATCTACATCCAATACTAGTTCTCTCATCAATGTAAGTGTCCTCAATAGTAGACATGGCTTGGCCTCAAGCAAAAGACGGTACTTTCCAAAGGCAAGTAGATCCTAAAAGTCGAGGCAAGAACATGTTGTACGAATATGTCGTACAATAAACAATCATAACATACATTATCAATATGGATCCATCTATGTGTGATCTCCCATTTTACAGTATAGTGCTTATGCCCTTTGACATATGTAATAGGATGCAATTAATGTTCGATTTGATTAAAAGTCGCATATTTATTAATTTAGATTCATGGGGTGACTAAGCAAATATATTCTAGACACTCCAAGACCTTGAGTTCTAATGCAGCAAACAAAAGTGTTAGAAATATCTTAGGGTATTTTGCAAGCAAGAGTCAACCAAAGCAAGCACATATAAGTTCTCGTATACCCCAACATGCAACAAGTTCAATTATCAAATATAATTAGATGCTACACGAACTATAAGCACATAGCATAGTAAAATTGGGGGTAGTATACTTACTTAGCCTTGAAATCAAATATTCCCAATAGTCCTTGGTAATCTCGCACTTGGTATCCCAAATCACTTGAGTAAGATAACTAAAGTAAATAAGACTCAACTTTTTATTCATTAGCCTTGCTATAATTTCTCTATTTCCACTTATTTCGTATTTTGCACATAATTTTCTTGTTTTAAGTCAAAATTTCTTGTTCTTATAGTTGTTTTTCATTATTTTTTAGTGTTCTTTCATTTGGTGAGGTCCTTTTTGAGTTTTTGGACTTATAATGATTCAGTTTGGGTTAAATAAGTCGATTGGTCAATGTTGTTCGTTTGACTATTTTAAGGTTTGGGTCTAGTTTTGGGCTTTAGGCTTACTTTTGGGTGTTGGGCCTTAGACTTGACCATTTAAGTATTTATTTAGATATTTTAAGTTTAAATTTCTATTCAAATTCCATAACTTTCAATTTGGACTTTTAATGTTACTCTTGTGGGCTTAAATGAGCTCTTTTTACTAGTTTAAGGCCTTAGCTTATTAAGGGGCCCATAGGAGATGGCTTTAATGGGCTTTTGGACTTAATAAGCTTTTTATATATTATTTTATGAGGCTTTTAATTTAGGTTTTAGATTTGATTACTAAGTTATTGGGCTCTTATTGGTTCTTTTAAGGGCTTTTGGGCTTATCTTGCATTTTAAGATCTTAGCTTAACTTTATTTATTATTTT
Source organism: Lumnitzera littorea (assembly GCA_024138015.1). Classification (NCBI taxonomy): domain Eukaryota; kingdom Viridiplantae; phylum Streptophyta; class Magnoliopsida; order Myrtales; family Combretaceae; genus Lumnitzera; species Lumnitzera littorea. Next base: position 56,585,517 of record JAMXBB010000004.1, on the reverse strand, counting down.
GAGCTTAAGCCTACTAAAGGCCTTAAGATATTTCTATTTTCTATTAGGATTCAGATTTGGTTCTTTTCATTTATTGGGCTCCTAATCATATTTCTAAGGCTTTAATATCTAACTAAGCTAGTTTGGGCCTAATTTGTATTAAGGACCCTAAACTTGATTTTAACTTATTCTAATGGGCTAAATATCTTAATAGGTCCACTAAATAACCCATTTTACTAAGTGTTTCAAACCTAGTTTATTTCATTAATAACGTTTCTAACACTATTCCTAAGGCCTTAATCACCAACTTAACTAGTTTAGGCTATTAGCTCATCATTACTCGACTTAACTTGGTTAATTAAGTCCTAAACTATACTTAACACTAGATAATCATGTTATTAAGCTCATAAATCAAATTTTACAAATTTGAAACTTTCATGAAAGTGGCAGCCAAGTAGGGTTCTTCTAGACTTTCCTTCAACTTTTTCTATCTAGTACTTATCCTAGTGCGATTCCTTGTTTTAATCACTTTTTTTTTCTTATTTTAAGCTAATAATATCACATAACATAATAAAAACAAGATGGATACATATCAAGGAGGGGACAACATAGATGGTACTTAAGGTTTTATGGAGTTTTATTAACATCTATTTAAGTTGTCTACATAGAACTATCTCCTATACCTCTATAATACAAATAACAAACTAGTTAAGTACATGAATCAATGTGCAATTATAAGGCTCTAAAATAATATGTACATGATTATAACATATTTATATAGTATTTATAATTTGAAACTCTCAAGATATTGCAGATAAAACTAGTGTAAATAGAAAAACTTAAGTTTGGTGAGTTTTACCTTAAATTGGTCTACACGAGCTCTAAATTTTCCACTCAAAAATGAAATTGAAATGCACTTCTTTGGGTGCACAAGTTTGTCGGTAGGAAACTAGAATGTGTGTGTGATATTTTGGTGCTGGTGGGTTGTGATTTGGTGGCGTATGGTGGTGGTAGTGACAAAAGGTGTTAATGTACGCAGGGGCAATCCGAGAGCACTTCTTGGTTTTCCTTCCTTCTTTCCATGATTTTTATTTGGATTTGTAGAGAGGGTTTCTTAGGGTTTTCTATGCGTAAAGAATAGTGTCAAATGAGGGTTTTGGAGGGGTGAAATAACAGATATTGAAGGTGGATTAAGGGGGATAAGAGTTGGCTATTTTGGGATAACGGTGCATAGTCCCCTCTTAATGTTGTAGACACCTAATTTTTGCCCCTTTGTAATCCTAATTTTTAATTTTATTATTTTATTTTACAAAAAGGGTCTTAATTCAAAAATAAAAAAAAAATTAATAAAAGATAAAAATAATAAAAATTAACAAATGATGAAAATACCAAAAAAAATAAGAAAAGGAAAAATTATAAAGAGTTTTGTAGATTTTTAGGAAGTAACTTATATTAGGAACAAATAGTTTTAGCTTAGTACAAATAATTATTTTAGTGAATCGAGTAGTTTAAGTACAATTTAATTGTACTGAATATCAAGATGTAGGCCAAAGGCCTAACAGATAAGTATTGGAGTATTAGATTAGATTTAATTTGAAGTCTTGGGTTCGAGTCTCACTAGGTACCTATGTCTTTTATTTTTCTATCTTTTACAAAAAGCAAGATGAATAAACGAGATTCATATCTAATTAAAATCATTTGAATCTAGTTTGATTTTATTAAATCGAATTTGAATTAGTTTGGATTTAGTTTAATTATTATCAAATCAGATACAATAGATATGATTTGGTAGGTTTCATAAATACACACCCTCGTCAAATAAGAAAAGGAAGAAGGAATCCAAGTCCTAGACTCTGTTCACGACTGAACGGTAGCACGACCAAGTGACTAGCCGTATGACTGAACAGCAACACACCTGACTCACTTGTGACTGCATAACGGCTCCAACACCGACGAATAACACGAGCATACATACTTCCGATCAACTCGTTGCACAGTCCACACATTGTTCACAGATTCACATACAGCCAGCGACTAAGCACAAGCTCACTACTGACACGCCATTGCTGATCATTGTCCGTACATCTACAGACATCACGAATCACTCACTGCCCACAAACTGACACGATTCAAACTCTATCCTCTTTATTTAACAGTGTAGCGACAACAAATAGCCATCTCCAGTCCAGATGCAACTTGGATCAGCGCTATGCGTCTACTGTCTAGCTAAATACACCTGTAGATCAACAGCAGTGATACAACTTCAACCGACTCCCACAACAGCAACCACGTAACTCAATTCCTCTCTTGCCACACTCCATCGACGCCCTACGACTCAAACCCGACGCCTAACACCCATATAGTAGGAACGAATCACCGCTCCATCAAACACTGCACAGCCACTGTCCACGCTCAGCTGACAACAATCCCCCAACGCACGTTCAATGCTCCTCATCGATTAGACAAGCACTCCAATTGCAATAGTTCCTTTGCTATGCGTTGTTTTCACATCTACGAGTACGTCCTACACTCAACAAACAGCGCGTCGCATAACAAAGATGTGACCAATTTCAACCTCTACTCAATCGCAGTAAGCCCACTACTGTGTTCCAGCAGACTCAACTACATATGAGCACTCCCATTATTACGTGATTAGGTGAGTCTTGTTAATTAGTTAGTCTTTTTGTTTGTTTTATTTGATTATTATTATATTATTATTATGTTATTAGTTCCTTATTTATTTAATATAGTATATGTATATATGACTACATTAGTTTAGGAAACTTTAGTATTAGTTTTTATGTTAAGGATATCTCTCGGTATTGATGATTTACTTAGATAGATAATGGTTTAAGTAGCAATAGTATAAATATATATATATGTATTAGTTTAGTTTAGGCATTGTTAGAAATGGTTTTTTATTGGTTTATTTTAAAGGATTCATTACATAGAAAGCTTTTGTAACAAAAATAATATAAGACCCTTAAAAAATAAAAATAAAGAAAACATAATAAGAAAATAAAAATAAATAGGATTTTTTAGAGGATTTAATTATAAAACAAAAACACTCAAAAGTTAGGACCCTTTAGATTTTTTTTTTTTAAACTGAATCATCTAAAACGTAAGCTCGATTGGTTTTTTTTTTTTTTTTAAATTAAAACAAACCAATACGCTAAAGTTTTCGAAAAGAACTACGATCGTCTGATCTCGGTTAGCGGGTACGTAGGTATCTTTGGGGTGACGATAAAATGTATAGAAACTTAGGTTCTTTTTCTTTTGATTTTTATTTATTTATTTTTAAAAAATATTATAATTAGAAGAATAATCCTAATTTTGGTAAATAAATAGTAGTACCCATTAGGGTTTAATAGGTTAACCCCCAAACTTAGAACCCTTTGGTTCTTCATTCAAATTAAAATCAAAGACCGGTAGCCAAATTGTAATCAATCTACCAAATTGATTACGATTTCTTTTTTTTTTTTCCTGACTTCGATCGGGTGGTGACTCCAAAAATTATTTTCAATAAAAAATTGGAATTTCTCAATTTATTTAATCGATAATTAATATTAAATGTGTTAGGGTTTAGTATTAATAGGAAATGAGAAATTAATTTTAAACAATAGAAATTGAAAAATTAGGCTCGACAATTTGGCGACTCCACTAGGGACGTTAGAGGGCTAGCCACTAGAACTTATTGAAAAAAGGATTATTTTTCAAAAAAATAAACAATAAAAAGATGAAATAATAAAAAAATTAGGTAGGTTATTTTGTATATATGTATATTTTATTTCTTTTTGCTAACATTTTTTTTGTGTTGTTGCAGTTTATTTAAGGGGGTAGTTTTAGGGGGTTTACTTTTATTTTATTATTCTGCATCATAAATGCATGGTAGATATGGTCAGAACTAGACCATCTTAAGACTTTAGGAGGGGGGCTATTGTGTAAGCTTTAAATGTTGTGGGGTAACCACCTTCCAAGGCTAATCAGGCTACCTCACTCAAGTTCAAATACGACCACAGAATCATTACTTTGATAAACCTAAATGGACAACGGTAGTTGTGAAGTTGCGATTGTAGTTATAATATTTCCTTGTAAATGATTTATAATAATTTTTATGTAAAGTTTTAGAATACGTTGTAATTGTAATTTTGATTTTGATTAGTCATGGCTACATCAAGTCAAGAGCTTTTTGAAGACATTCATGTCCACATACCGCATTAGCCACAAAAACTGCTTCAAACGTGGTTTTGACTTTTCAGCCCATATAAGCAGGAGTTTATCAAAAATAGGATTGGGCCTATCCTTTCTTTGTAGAAGATCCCAGTAAACATCACTCTAGTGCAGGCCTTAGTCCACCTATGGGAGCCCGAATCCATCAGTTTCTGTATTAGCCTACATCAACTAAGCCCAACTTTAAAAGAATACTCCCAATTGTTGTGGGCTCCTACAATCACTGATGATGTCTATGTCTCAAACTTCGAAGCTGCAGTACTAAAGATCTTCAGCAAGTTGTTAGGAATCAGAAAAATCGAAATAAACTAGGTTCTAAATCAAGGAAAGACCATTCGATTAGAGGATGTCATAGACTGGTTTTCTACTAAATTGAAGCATAGAGAAAAACGGGAGGTTTTTTGTGCAAATTTAGAAGCATGGCACCAGTACCGAGTTAACGCTTTTATATTAGTGGTCTTCAATACTATCTTGTTCCTTGATGATAGATGCTGAGTCCACTTTAGAATTGCGGAACTCGTAACCCAATTCCTTGAAGGGAAATCATATATCCCGACCCTTCTGGTCGAGTAGATTCGGTCACTGATCCATCTCAAGAAAAAGAAACGAGGAGATTTGAAGACTAATATGGTCCTACTAGTGGTCTGGTTTGTTAGCTACATGAGAAGTTACCAACTTGATTTCAATCGGGCTGAGTTTACTCAACAATATGATCTCATCAAATCTTTTGAGGAAATAATTAAGCTACCAGAAAATATAGCTAGCTGCTACTGGGTCCAATACTTTCAGAGTATGAAAGTGGAAGAGTTGTTGTTAACACCCAGGTGGTTTGCAAGCAAGGAAATGATAAGAAGGTGTAAAGATTTCAAGGCAGTCCCTTTGATCGGCTTTAACCTCTGCACTAGATACGTCCCAACCAATGGACTCATTGAGGACATGATCCCCAGACCATCATTAGAAGCTGTCTCATTGGACTTTCATAACCTCGGCATGATGGTGGTTAATAAAGTAGCCAAGCTCCCAAGTATCCGAGCTCTTTGGTGCACAAGAAAGACTACCCCTACTGCTAAAGGGATAGCAGCCAGGAGCTAGACAACCAAAGGATTTCTTTATCACCAACTAAAAGGACTAAAAGATATGGAAGATAACAAAGAGAAGGGGGGAGTTCAAGTTGAAGCTGAACTCGAGAGAACGAGTAAAAGAGAGTAGGAGTTGGAAAACTATTGCAAGGAATATCTTTAGAAGATAAAGGCATTAGAAGCATAACTGAAGAGGACTAAGGGCAAAGAAGAGCAGGCTCCTAAGATCCAAAAGAGGAAAAAGACGCAGGATGAGCCTACTAGCCACCAGGAGATTAGATTTTAGGTTTTTTTTTTTTAATATTTTCTTTAGAATGTTTTTCTTTTAAAAAAAATAGAATGGGAGATGTAAGGCTTCACAATTTCAAAAATTAATAAAAGTTAGTTAGGTTTTGCCACTTCAAAGGTTTCTTCCCAATTCTTAATTTTCCATTGCATTTGTGTGACATGCATTTTGCATTTATACGATTAACAACTCTTTCTTAGAAAAATGTAATATGTACTAACCTTTTGTTGAGTCGATCTTCGCTAAGATCAGGTAAAATTTCAAGATAGCTCTCAAATGTCAAGTCTTTCAGTGAAGTCCGATTAGAACACGTTCCTAGACCAGGATGACCATTACTCAAGGAATGACGGAGATCCTGAGATCAATGATCCCTTCAAGCTGAGGTTCCATTCCATAGAAAGGGCTATGGAAAAGATGGCAGAACAAATGAGCTTCCTAGCAGACAACATTGCTTTGCTGAGAGCCATAGCATCGGCTAATGAAGAAAGCTCTAATACCTGTTATGGGAAGAATACACACGCTCCTAAAGCAGAGCATGAATATCAAAAAGACCCATTCGAATAAGAAGGAGTTTACTCGGAAGACAACCCGACCTTCGAACCTGATACGTATATGGCCCTGAGACCTGTTGACTAAGGGCCTAATATGGATAGCTTGAAAGAATTGGAAAAGAAATTGACACAATAGATAACTGAGAAGATGAAGGCACTTGTAGGGTATGATGGATTTGAACAGGTGGGGATCATCGAATTTTCCGTGTATGACATAGGATCTTACCCTGAGAAGTTTAAGGTACTAGAATTTGAAAAGTATAACGGGACAAGTTGCCCCAAGCTCCACACCAGGTTGTACGTCAGGAAGATAGGTAAATATGTTTAGTATGATCCACTCATGGTACAGACATTCCAAGATAGTCTGACTAGATCGGCCCTGACTTGGTATGCTTAACTTGATTTGAACCAAATAAATACATGAGAGAAACTTGCTAGAGCATTTTATGAACAATATAAATTTAACGTAGAAGTAGCCCCAACTATGATGGACCTAGTTGCCTTACGGAAGAAGAATAACGAATCGTTCAAAGAATACACTCAAAGATGGAGGTCCTTAGCTGCAAGAATCTCTACTCCTATTACTGAGAAGGAGCTCACATTAGCTTTCATTAACACCTTGGAAAGGCCTTACTTCTCCCATCTCATCGGGCAGGCCTCATCCAGTTTTGCTGAAGTAGTAGCAATAGGGTACAGGATTGAAAGCGCCGTCTCTTTTGATAAGCTTCAAGAGCCAGCAAATACAAGACCACCAGTGTCATCATCTGGGCCGGTAGCAAGTCTAAAGAATCTACGGTTGGTATGGTAAATTCAAATGCTAGATCAAATGCTTAAGTCACTTTCAGGACGAATCCTCCTTCGACTCAGCAACAGTTCAAAGACCAGCCTTAAGCTAACGGGACTTATAGACAATTTACCAAGATACCGATCCCTTTAAGTTAAGTCTAGTCTTCGAGAAGTTGCGAAGGGATAATTTGATATGGTACAAACTTCTTAGCGATCGATACCGATTGAGAATCTTTGACCCCACAGTAAAGTATGAATACCATTATGGACAAGTGGGGCATTCAACTGATGTGTGTTAGAGACTAAGGAACAAGATTTAGGACTTGATAGATGAAGGGATAATGTAGTTAGATTTTGTGGAAGCCCCAATTCCTAATGTTAACAATAATCCCTTACCTAACCACAGGCCGATGATTGGTATGATTTTTGATGATTGTGCCGTCAATGTCATTGATTTAGATAAGAAGCCTAAGGTTTTTGAGTTTTATATTAGCAACCAAACTCCAGAAGTGAAGAGGTACACATTTCACGTACTGTTGCCACCAGAAAATTACAAGGCTGCTCCATTTAACTATCACTTGGTAATAAAAGAAAAACCAGGTGCTTTAGTAGGGGGCATTACTCAATCGGGAAAGATTTACTACCCAAGAGAAGAGCATGGGAGGAAGGTCATACTGGGAGAATCAAACAATAAGACGGCGACCAAACGCGTTGAAGGGCTATCGGCCTTTACCAAAATGATCAAGTCGAGTGAATATAAGATCATGGATCAACTCAGTAAGACTCCTGCATAAATATCGTTGATGAGCTTGTTAATCACATTTGAACTACATAGGGAGGCTTTGTTTTGTACTTTAAATGAGGTGAAGGTCCCTTGTGAAATTCCAGCTAAGAAGATGAGACTGGTTACTAATTTTGTCCTCGCAATGGATCAAATTTCTTTTTCAGCTAAAGAATTAGGCGAAGAAGGGAACAAACATACAAAACCACTCTTTATCATGGTAAGGAGTAACGACATAATTATCACCAGGGTGCTCATTGACAATGGATCATCGCTGAACGTCTGCCCACTCACCACCTTAGATTTGCTGGGCATCGATATGTCTGTAATTAGGCCTTCTTCCACAACAGTTAGGGCCTTTGATGGTTCCAAAAGAGAGATTATAGGGGAAATTGATTTATCTGTGAGTATTGGCCCTCAGCACTTTACCATTCGATGCCAAGTCATGGACATTCCAAGATCTTTCAATCTACTCTTGGGAAGACCTTGGATTCATGCAGCAGGGGCCATACCCTCGAGCTTGCACAAAAAGTTAAAGTTTATCTCAAATGGCCAGGTGATTACAATTCTGGGTGATCAAGATTATGAAATCTACAAGGAAACGGCTATACCCTGCATAGGAAGTGAGGGACAAGAAGAGTTGGGATTACAAATGTTTGAAGAAGTGAGCATGATTACCAGTCCTGATAGAGAAGATGATAGAAGAATAGAATTCAAGGAAGGCCAGATCGGCACCTACGGTCTTGGCTACAATCTTACCCCGATAGAAGAATTCCAGAAGAAACAAGCGAGGGGCAAGAGAGGTAACAGATTATACCATGCCTCGATGACCTTTCCTCCGCTAGCTGAGACATTCATATGGGAGGAGACTCAAGCTTAGGAATTTGGCCAAGAAAGATCAACAAACTCGTCACACAAGTTCCAACATCATTTAAATAATTGATTCTCCATCCTGGCGAATGGTAGCAGGTCTTCCCTAAGGTAAAGGGTGACTCGTAGTTAGTATTTTCTGAATTTTTATTTTCAATAGTCATCGTTTCAAATGTATCGTCGAACCTTTCATTCAAAATTAGTTAAGCCCTTATCTCATTTGAGATCCACTTCCATTTATTCAATGAAATCTTAGTTCATTTCTTTCCTGTTGTGTTTTGGTTCTCTTTTGCTTACATATACTTTTCTTTATGCATTCTCATTTAGATCCAATGAACCAAGCGAAAACCAGGAATACCTCGTGTAGGTAGAAAATGAGAATATCGATATCGCTTCTAGCCCTACTAAGTTAGTCATCGGGAGTGATGTCAATGACCACAATAATATACAAGAGGAATGGCAAAAACATGAACTGGGTAGAATCACTATTGATGAATCGATTGAGACAATTAATGTGGGGAACGAAGAAAACCTTAAGAATCTAAAAATTAGGGCAAGTTTTAAAAGAGAAACAAAAAACAGAAATGATTACGTTATTAGCCGAATATCAAGACGTGTTCGCTTAGTCGTATGAAGATATACCTGGGTTGGACCCGTCGATTGTAGTCTATCGTTTACTCACACACGAAGATGCCAAACCAAAAAAGCAAAAATTGAGGAGATTTTGACCTGACGTCTTGCTGACAATTAAAGAAGAAGTGAAGAAACTACTGAAAGTTGGATTCATTGAAGTATCGAATTACCCGAAATGGGTAGCTAATATTGTTCCAGTAATGAAGAAGAATAGGAAAGTTAGAGTGTGTGTAGACTTTCAAGATCTCAACTAAGCAACGCCTAAAGATAATTTTCCATTGCCTCACATTGATGTCTTAGTGAATAATACAGCTGGAAATCATCTATTCTCTTTCAAGGATGGTTTTTCGGGATATAATCAGATTCGGATGTTTGAAGAAGATAAGACAAAGACGACTTTCATTATAACTTGGGAAACATTTTGCTATAAGGTGATGCTATTTGGGCTTAAGAATGCAGGCGCAACATATCAGAGGGCCATTGTTGCAATTTTTCATGATATGATGCATAAAGAAATAGAAGTGTATGTTGATGATATGATTACAAAATCCAAGGAAGAGGAAGATCACTTAGAAAACTTGAGGAAGCTGTTTAATAGACTGAGGAAATACCACTTGAAGTTGAAACCAGAGAAATGTACCTTTGGCGTGATGTTAGGAAAATTGTTGGGATTCATAGTCAGTCAAAGAGGTATCGAAGTCGATCTTGATAAGGCCAAAGCCATAATTGACATGCCTCCTCCACAAACACTCAAGGAAGTACGAGGATTGCTGAGGCATTTAAATTACATAGCTCAATTCATATCATAGTTAACAGACAAATGTCGCCCTCTTTTTAAGCTATTAAAGAAGAATGCGAGGATCAGTTGGAATGAGGAATGCGAAGAGGCTTTCACTAAAATCAAAGAATATCTCATGAAACCTCCAGTATTAGTAGCTCCTAAACCTAGAAAGCTGTTGTTTTTGTACCTGATCATAATGCCCGAATCCATGGGATCCGTGCTTGGCCAGAAGGATGAAGAAGGGAAAGGGCAAGTCATTTACTATCTAAGCAAGAAGTTCACAGAAGGGGAGCAGAAATACTCAAAAGCCGAAAGAACCTGTTGTGCATTGGTTTGGGTCATGCATCGACTCAGATAATATACACTTTATTATCAAATTGAGTTGATAACACAACACCATCCTTTGAAATACTTACTTGAAAAACCGGCTCTCATTGGTAGAGTTTCAAAGTGGTAAATGTTGCTAATAGAATTTGATATTAAGTATGTGAGCTAAAGTTCAGTCAAGGGGCAAGCTTTGGCAGATCAATAAGCGGAGAATTGTTCTGAGGATACCCCTCAAGAAGCACGAGTTAAGTTTCTTGATGAAAGTATCTTGGTAAATGATTCTGATTGTGAAGTAGTCGAAAAATCTTTAGGGTGGATAATGTTCTTTGATGGAGCAGCTAATGTGTCCGGATGTGGAGTTGGGGCAATTCTGGTATCTCCTGAAGGTATACAATTTCCAATGGCTGTGAGACTGGCTTTCCCATGTATTAATAATATTGCAGAATATGAGGCATGTATTTTGGGACTCAAAATTGCATTGTTTAAGGAGATATTGGAATTACAGGTATATGGAGATTCTTCGTTGATCATAGGCCAAGCTTAGGGTGAGTATAAGATAAAAGACCCCAAATTAGTACCTTACTACCAACACCTGGCCGAGTTGATAACCAAGTTCGAAAAGATTACATTCGTGTATGTACCAAGGGTATAAAACCAATTTGCTGATGCTCTTGCTACTTTGGCATCAATGATCTAAATATCGAAAGGAGTGGAGATTCAACCACTTAAAATTGAAATTGAAGAAAAGCCCGCTTTTTGTTTGGCAATGGAAAGTTCATGTGATGAATAGCCTTGGTATCATGATATCAAAATGTTTTTACAACATGGCATGTACCCCGAAGAAGCAAAGAAGAAGGACAAAAAATTAATTAGAAGATTGGTGGCTCAGTACTTGATAAGCGATTCTACGCTGTACTGACGATCATTTGATGGTACACTTTTACATTGTGTAGATGGGAAATAGGTAGAGATGCTAATGAAAGAAGTGCATGAGGAAGTATGTGGCCCCCATATGAATGGCTACATACTTGCCAAGAAAATCATGAGGATGGGATATTACTAGTTAACTGTAGAAGTGAATTGTATCAGACATGTTAGACACTGCCATTTATGCCAGATCTATGTGAATAAGATAAATGCTTCACCTCAATAATTGCATACACTATCAGCACCATGGCCTTTTTCGATGTGGGGAATAGATATCATTGGCTCGATCACTCAAAAGTCATCTAATGGGCACCGATTTATATTGGTAGCCATTGATTATTTCACTAAGTGGGTTGAACCTCCTCCTACTCTAGTGTGATGAAGGGAGTAGTGGTTAAGTTCATCAGGAGAGACATACTGGCTCAGTATGGTATGTCAAAGGCAATTATTACTGACAATGGTACGAATCTGAATAATAAATTGATGTCAGAATTATGCCAACACGTCAGGATCATTCATAGAAATTCTACTCCTCATCGACCCTAAATGAATGGAGGCATGGAAGTAGCCAATAAGAACATCAAAAGAATTATTGAGAAGATGGCCATTACGTATCGAGATTAGCATGAGATGTTACCATTTGCACCCATGGCCTATCGAACTTCTATCAGAACATCAACAGGGGCAACCCCCTACTTGTTGGTATACGGAATGGAGGCTGTACTGCCAGTAGAAGTCGAGATCCCATCTCTTAGAATATTGTCGGAAACTCAGTTAGATGAGGTTGATTGGATAAAGAAGTGTGTTGAGCAGTTGAATGTAATTGATGAGAGGAGGCTAGCAGCTTTGTGCCACAACATCTGTTATCAGCAACGAATGGCCAAGGCTTTCAACAAAAAAGTACGACCTCAAAATTTTGAGCAAGGAGATATGGTGCTGAGGAAGACTTTGCCTAACACAAATGATTCGAGAGGGAAGTTTGCTCCAAACTATAAAGGGCCTTACATTATGAAGAAAGTATTGCTTAGGGGTGCTGTTATCTTTTCTCAAATGGATGGTCTGGACTTGAAGGACCCAGTAAACGCTGACGCATTGAAGATTTATTATCCTTGAACATCAATGAAATTTTTGTTTAGATTATAAAATGCAAACAATCTTACTATTACTGTGGTCTCATTTTCATTTTCTATATGCAAAGTTGATATTCCTAGTAGTTGTTAACATTAGATAATATCCTTAGCTCCTTTCTCATTCCACTTAAAGACCCCATTTCTCACTCTATCCTCTATCCAAGTAAACCTTCCACACAAGAAGCATATGAAAAAATAAGTACTTAACTTAAAGCGATGCCTATTGATAAAAATTCTTTTAATACTTTATTATGGTTAACCCCCCCAAGAAAGGGAGACTTGTTTCCTATTTTTTAGGACAGGGTCACGATCAGAAAAAGTAACGTATGGCACATAAGTAGAAACTTGCTTGAGAATGGATGTTTACATGAAAAGCAAATGTTTGGACTAGAAATTCAACATGGGACATCTTCGTTTGAGAAATGAATATGTTTTACATTTGTTTTAGGCTTAAGTTGCTTTCACATAAAGAAAAAAAGAAAAAAGGAAAAAAAGAAAAGGAAAAAAGAAAAAAGAAAAAGAAAAAAAGAAGAAAAAAGAAAAAAGAAAAAAAAAAAGGGGTTAGAAAGAGACGGAAGAAGAAAGAAGAAGAAGAGCAAGAATAAGAAAAGGCAATGGTAAGGGTCAGAATTGTTGATTCTAATCGGATTGCTCAATAAGACACTGGACTACTTAGGAGCTATCATTGAAACCAGGTAAGTGGTTTTAAGCTTGATAAAACATTGCATTGGCAATTGATTTCCCCCTAAGGATGACAGCTTGTTTTCCAAAAACAATTTCTTAGCAAGTCAGCCAGCTCGTAGAGCATGGTCCCAATCTAGAGTTCCTTAGACTCCTAATCACCCGACTTATAAAATATTGCCTAACTCATAATCTTTTAGGGATTTAGCAAGTTCATGGAGCGCTATCCCAACCAAGTTTTCCTTATTTTTAGGTTTTAACTAGCTCAAAAGGCGCTTTGATCGCCTTGGTTAGTCAACTCATTAGGGCACGACCAAGTTCCTTCATCTTTAGGTCTTAGCCAGCTCAAAGGGCGCTTTGAACGCCTTGGTTAGTCAGCTTATTAGGGCACGACCAAGTTTTCTCATTTTTAGGTCTTAGCTAGCTCAAAGGGTGCTTTGATCACCTTGGTTAGTTAGCTCATTAAGGGCACAACTAAGTTTTCTTTATCTTTAGGTCTTAGCCAGCTCAAAAGGCGTTTTGATCACCTTGGTTAGTCAGCTCATCACGGTACAACCAAGTTTTCTCATCTTTAGGTCTTACCCAGCTCAAAGGGTGCTTTAAATGCCTTGGTTAGTCAGCTCATTAGGGCACGACCAACTTTCTTTATCTTTAGGTCTTAACCAGCTCAAAGGGCGCTTTGACCGCCTTAGTTAGTTAGCTCATTAAGGTACGACCAAGTTTCTTTATCTTTAGGTCTTAGTTAGCTTAAAGGGCACTTTGACCACCTTGGTTAGTCAACTCATTAGGGCACGACTAAGTTTTCTCATTTTTAGGTCTTAGCCAACTCAAAGGGCACTTGACCGCCTTGGTTAGTCAGCTCGTTAGGGCACGACAAAGTTTTCTTTATCTTTAGGTCTTAGCCAGCTCAAAGCGTACTTTGACCGCCTTAGTTAGTCAGCTCATTAGGGTATGACCAAGTTTTATTCATCTTTAAATCTTAGCCAGTTCAAAGGGTGCTTTGACCGCCTTGGTTAGTCAAGCCATAGGGGGCAGGACTAAGTTCTCATTATTCTTTTTAAGGGTTCTTATCAACCAACAAGGGTGCTACCCCTCGCTATTCTTCGTTTCAAACTAATCGTCGTCAAGTGTCTTAACACTCCTTAGGATAGAGTCGTCTTGAGGCAAAAACAGTATCTCTTTTGTCTTTGTGGTAAAGTTTTACTCAAACTTCACCACAAAGAGGAGCAATTGTAGACACCTAATTTTTGCCCCTTTGTAATCCTAATTCTTGATTTTTTTAATTTTATTTTACAAAAAGGGTCTTAATTCAAAAATAAAAAAAAATTTAAAAGTTAATAAAAGATAAAAATAATAAAAATTAACAAATGATGAAAATACTAAAAAAAATAAGAAAAGGAAAAATTATAAAGAGTTTCGTAGATTTTTAGGAAGTAACTTATATTAGGAACAAATAGTTTTAGTTTAGTACAAATAATTATTTTAGTGAATTGGGTGGTTTAAGTACAATTTAATTGTACTGAATGTCAAGGCGCAGGTCAAAGGCCAACGGATAAGCATTGGAGTATTGGATTGGATTTAATTTGAGGTATTGGGTTCGAGTCTTACTAGGCACCTATGTCTTTTATTTTTCTATCTTTTACAAAAAGCGAGATGAATAAATGGGATTCATATTTAATTAAAATCATTTGAATCTAGTTTGATTTTATTAAATCGAATTTGAATTAGTTTGGATTTAGTTTAATTATTATCAAATCAGATACAATAGATATGATTTGGTAGGTTTCATAAATATACACCCTCGTCAAACAAGAAAAGGAAGAAGGAATCCACGTCCTGGACTCTGTTCACGACCGAATAGCAGTACGACCAAGCAACTAGCCGCACGACCGAACAGCAGCACACCTGACTTACTTGCGATTGTACAATGTGTAATGCCCCTTACATGCTTGGAGAGAGGAACTCTAATCATCGAGGCGCCTTTTGGTGTAGCGGCTCGGAGTACGTCGAAACTCCGGAGTTAAGCGTGCTCATGCTGGAGCAATCCCAGGATGGGTGACCTCCTGAGAAGCAGCTGCACCAAGGGACAAAACCGTGCGGCGTTTCATGCCAAAGCGGACAATACCTCGGTGGAAGGAGTTCTGGCCGAGTCGTTACAGAATGGTATCAGAGCATTCCACCAGCCGGAAGGGTGTGGCCCTGCCTGGTGGTTGTCTTGGACCTGTGTAACGAAACTAACGAGGGCGTCAGTTCTATAAGGGGGGTGGATTGTAATGCCCCTTACATGCTTGGAGAGAGGAACTCTAATCATCGAGGCGCCTTTTGGTGTAGCGGTTCGGAGTACGTCGAAACTCCGGAGTTAAGCTTGCTCATGCTGGAGCAATCCCAGGATGGGTGACCTCCTGGGAAGCAGCTGCACCAAGGGACAAAACCGTGCGGCGTTTCATGCCAAAGCAGACAATACCTCGGTGGAAGGAGTTCCGGCCGGGTCGTTACACAACCCAATGTCAGGTTAAGATTGGGAGTAGCATGGCCCCTCCTTGCTTGGCTTAACTTTTTAACCTTTTATTGGTTGTATACTCTTCTACAATATGGTTGGCATTTCTCTTCATCTTAGGCTAGAAGAACTGAGCACTCAATAATTTAGAAGTCCTTTTCTCTCTAAAGTGTCTGGAGAGTTCTCTAATATGAGCTTCTTTTATTAAAAGTTCCCTGATTGAACAGGTCAGTGGATAGAGTTTGCTATCTTGGAATAGTTATCCATCCTTCATAAAATACTCATCTACCCTATGTCTATCCATACATTGGGCATAAATGGGACTAAAATGGGGGGGTTTTGGTGGTATTGCTCCTTCATGCTTGTAAAACCTAGTAATCTAGTTTCAAGGTCAGCAAGGAGGTTATGCCTTCTTGACAGAGTATCGATGACCACATTCGTCTTACTGTGCTTGTACTTAATGACAAAAGAAATCCCTTCTAGAAATTCTATCCACTTAGCTTATCTTTTCAAAAGCTTTGGTTTTCTCCTTAGATATCGTAGGGATTCATAGTCAGTATAGATAACGAAATCCTTAGGCAAAAGGTAGCACTACCATACTTGAAATGCTCAAATTAGTGCATAGAACTCCTTATCGTACACTAAGTAGTTCAATTGGGCTGTTTTGAGCTTCTTACTATGATAGGTAACAAGTCGACCTTCTTGTATAAGTACAACACCAATGTCGACACTTGAAGCATCACATTTTAGCTCAAAACTTGAGTCTAGTAAGGCCAAAATTGGGGCATAGGTCAAATTCTCCTTTAACTTGGTAAAACTCTTTTCTACCTCTTCTCTTCATTTGATATCTACATTCTTCTTGTCAGCTTGGTGAGAGGTGCAACAATTATACTAAATCCCAAAATAAATCATCGCTAAAATGAAGCTAAGCCATGAAAGCTTCTCACTTCAGTAAAGGAGGTCATAGTAAGCCATTCAACAATAGCTCAAATATTCTCCTCATTAACTCGTAGGCCTCCCCTACTTATGAAAAATCCCAGAAAAACAACTTCGTCTTGGCAAAAACAATAATTCTTTAGCGTACCAAAGAGCGTCTCTATAAACCTCGCAAATTTAGCTATTTAAGAGTAGAAGTAGATCCTAATACTATAGATGACTTGAAGAGTCATCCAAGCCGAGTAAAATAAAAAGTTAATAAATCATAAATCTAAATATATTATAAGTAGTAAAAACCTTAGAAATTGATCAAAACCCTAAATCGCATACTAAAACCCTAAAACTGCTTTAAGCATCATTAATCAAAATTGAACCCGAATTTGTTCGAAACCTTAAAATTATAAATATAAATCTATAAAATAATTAAATATTACACAATAGCGATAAAATTATAGTCGAATGTAATTTTCGACTAAATCGTCTATTCGCATGAAATTATAATGAAATCATAATGAAATCGCCCCAATAACTTGTAAAAATTATAATTGTAACAGGTATTAATTAAATTGATAAAATTTCACAAAAATTTGAAAATTAATTTACGAGGAGAATCATATTAATTTATATGATTCGAAAAATTACATACATTTGTTAATAATTTTCATTTTCCTTCTCTTCTATTTCCAATTTATCTCATTTTTCTTCTTTTCATTTCCACTTTAATGCACATCCTGCACAAAACGAGGAAACAACAATTAGAAGAAAAAACAAAGAAGCAGCTCACGTGAGAAAAAAAGAAATGCGACATGTTGAGTGGAAAATAAAAGAAAAATAAAAATAAAGATTTGGATAAATCTTAGCTTAAATTCTAAGCTAACTTTATGTGAATAAAAGGAAGAAAATCTGGAAAAAAACAATTCTGCACAAACTAGAAAAGCTAGAAACAAAACCGTGAGGAGAGAAAAAGAGAAAGAAAGAAGAAAAAGAAAGAAAGAAAAGAAGAAGGAAGAATTAGAAGAAAAAAAAAAGATAAGTAAATTATTTTAGATGTATGTTATATAGTATATACATATATAAATGAAGTATTTGTATAGTATTTTTTTATATAACATTAGTAATACATGTATAGTTGCATAAATACATAAATTGAATAATATATGTATGTATAAGGCTAAGTATGTATACATATATAAATATAGATATATTATATGAAAAGAGTATATAGTATGTATTATGTATTTTTTTTAGAAATACATATAATTAGTAGTAAGTATTTTATTAAATAATTATAGTAGATATATATATTTGTACCATGAACTTTATATATATATATGTACCTATGTATAATTATTTTCGTGTATGTATATATGTACTTGTATAGTATATATATGTAGTAGTATATTTCCATAAGTAATAATATATGTAGATAAGACATATAATATAGAGTATATGC